>JBBPMS010000055.1:0-38217 GCA_038090435.1 Phylloporus scabripes | reverse complement strand
TGCGCAACGCTGAGCTCGCGGATATTTGGACAAAGAGCGACAGCACGAGCAAAACAGGTCTGTTTCAACGGACCAGGCTGGTTGTTGTCCAGAACGATGTGCATCTGGACGACCGAGTCGCATAGAATTCTACCGCGTTCCATGGAACGATCGGCAGCCGAGATGAATGAATTGTATGCAGCCTGTGAGCAGAGACGAATCCTGCTGAAAAGGAGTTTCTGCGCCGGGAGCGACCATGACTTGCAGACAAGCGAACAGGTTCTGAGAAACTCCGCATCCACGGTACCGCCATCGAAGCAAATAGCTTCGAGGATGTCCAGCACAACCTCGAGCGGGATACCGCGAGGCGGAACACGGGGAGCTCGTGAATAGACAAGGAATTTACTGGGAGGAGGTACGACGGCCAAGTCAAAGGATATCTGTTGAGGCTCAGCCTGGACGCGCGTCAGCCACCCCAAAAGTGGATGTGGAGCGCAAGACTCACTCTTGGAGAAGGCATCCAGGATTGTGGAAGTTTGAATAGGCCCATGACTATCGTAAGGGGTGATTGATTATAAGGATGTTAGTAAAAGATGTGAATCGTAGCAAAAGGATGAGCGAACACCGTCACGGACGTGTTCGAAGTCAGGGAAAATGGCCGTCGATCGAGTGACCGAGATCACTTTAAGTATACGTCGGGGATACCTCGACGGAGCGGACACGGCAAATTCGCGTAATCGGTCATCCAAAGTGCTTTCCGCAACAGTATGAAGGAGTACAGCCTATCCAGCCCGGAACTTTGGTTCTTCATAAGCCCATTGTTCGACCCACGTGGGTCAAGAGAACTCCCAGGGAATATGAGCGGCCGACTTGCAACGTTACTGTCTCCAAGAGCGCCAAGTAACCTTGTGACGAAACCACGCCGAGTCGTGATTGGCCAGCGTGTGTGGCAAATTTAGGCCGACAACCTTGTGCACTTCCGCGATAACCGTGGCCGAGTCAGTAGTGAACACGCGGCGAATTAAGCACTGCCATCCTTCATGTGCGCTCACATGAGATTGATTCATATTTCCTCGAGGGACCAACCGGCCGCCTGATCGATGGTTGGTTGAAACCCAGCAAAAACATAAGTTTTGTTGAGACCACCTGACCAACAAAGGTCATCGACACTGATGCTCCGCGAATACTCTATTCGACTGTAGGCTCATGTCTACAATACTGACAATAAGGATGTGACGATTAAGGTTCTTGCGCCACTTACCCCGGTGACATGAAACAATGGATACGCAAAGTTTCGTCGTTGGGCACTTTACATGTGATAAGGCATGGCGCGTGATGCGCTGAGAGATCCAGAACATGAAGTTTACGATGCATCACTTGGTAGCAACCACCCAAAGCAGATACAACGCACACTCCCTTAGTACGTCTGGGAGGTGCAGTGTAATCCTTCGTCGTGGCGCGACAGTTACGAGTCCTTGGAGAGTGGAACGAAACCACATGGAAGCAGATACCTGGAGGCTAAGGCCGACCCGTCATTGTGCAAGGCCATCGCCGCGGACGAAGCAAAGCGGGGTAGATGAGTCTCGCTGGAACAGGATTGGTCGGGTACTTTCTATTCCATTGTGAGAAGCTAACCTTGGAAAATATGGATGAGCGATGCGGTGCGCCATTGTCGGTGCCCGTTACTCGGGGTAGTAGGCCACAGGGGCATTATTTCAGAAAACTTGATATTGCAGTGAGGGTGTATTAGTTCAAGGTTGGGCCACTGCCAACAAGCAAACAACATCAAAGTTCCGATTTACACGCCAAACCCTCGCGGGCCATTGCCATCAATGTCCAAGTCGTCGCTGTCCTCCGTTGTTTCAACCCTCGTTCGCGCCTCAATGGGCAGTTCCGTATCCAACACTGTCTCAGACGATGATCTCGACAAGCATGTCGCGGACATCATCCTCAAAGAAGCAAAACAAAAGGCCGAGAACTACGACAAGCTTGGAATTAAGGCGTACTTGCCACCAGTGGGGTAGGCATCTCATTCAAACTATCTTGCGCGGTCGATTTGTGACATGCGTACAGCCCAGACCCAAATGCACCCCGTCCAAACAAGCGTTTCCTTTCATCCATTATTCGGAGCACTGACGACCACAATAAAACTATACTGCGTGCACAGGCCATTGCAGCTCAGGAGGTAAAGAAGGAACGAGAAGAGCAGGAGCGCAGAGAGAGGAGGGCACGCGCGGAAGAGGCTTCCGCTGCAGAACGGTCGAGGCGGCGCAAGAGGGGGAACGACCATGACTCAAATGAATGGGATACAAGGTGGTCCAGAGACAGGGAATGGTCACGGCCCCTTTCGAGAGCCTGGGATAGTGATTGGAAGAGCCTGAGGAAGGATTCTAGTGAGGATGAGTTCGAGCGGGAGAGGGAGCACAAGCGGAGTAAACGGAGACATCACTCGCAGTCAGGCTCACAAGGTGGCGAACGTGAACGGGATCGCACCCACAGGAGCAGCCATATACGGACCCCATCCCAGGAACGAAGCAGAGATAAGGACTCTCGCCGCAGTGGACGTAGCCGACGGAAACACGGACGACGTGAGAGCAGAGACGACGAGAACTTGAAACGTCGACGTCAAGAACGCTCGCCAGATCCGGAGCCAAATCAACACACCCCATCTCACAAACGCAGCCGCTCTCCGTCCATTTTGGATGATCAAGGCACACCAAGAAAGAAACAAACTAGGGATGGTTCGCCACGTCATAAATCCACGCCTTCGCGGTCCTCTCAGACGCCACATGTTGAAGAGGACACAGAGGACACGGGCATCAAGTGTCATTATGCACCGAAGGGCAAGGAAAAGGATGCTCTCGATAAGACCTCGTTATCAGTTAGCCCGCCGCGAGTACGCTCGCCATCTCCTCCGCCTCCGCCTCCTCCTCGTCGACTACGTGGTCGGCCAGCATCGTCCACATCCGTTCGCTCTCCTTCGGTCTCGCCGCCGCCACTTCCTCCCGCCGCCCTCCCATCCAAAATGGACAAATATTTTGAGGACTCGTACGACCCCCGTCTCGACGTTACCTCCTTGTCTGTCCCCACAGTACCCAAGACTGGCCTTATCAACGAATCGGAGTACGAGGCCTGGGACGCTATGTTGGAACTGCTACGTCAACGTCGAGAGGACAAGGAGGAGAAGAGGAGGCTAGAGAAGCTGGGCTTTGATACGAGTGACAAAAAGATCCCGACTTCAAAACTCAAGAAGTACAGCGAAGGCGGTGACAGTGTAATGGAAATTGAATACAAGAAGAGAGGGAGTGTAAGAGAGTGGGATTTGGGAAAGGAGGGGTTTTAGACGCATCTAACCCGCATCACACATCTGTATCAGTAATCTGTATACCCTTGAATCCAGACACGACACAAGAGAAACCCCCCCCTTGTGTCCTTTATCTTACACGGGAAGACCGCATAGAATAATCCCCCACGTATACCTCAATGTAGACTCTTCTGTCGATCTGCCCTGGCCTGTTCTCGTTAAAAGGGGACATAGCCTTCGCCACCAGTTTGTTCAGCTGATTTATGCATTCTGTGGGACATGTCAGTAAGTATTACTCCTTTGAATATGATGGGCTGTTCTCTGCAGGCTGGGCGTGCCCTGAGAGTTTGTGCCGGATTAACGCCAAGTCGCAGTTAGCCGGGGGCGCAGAGAACTGCCTTTTAGCTCAACTGACAAGGTCAACTGACAATTCATCATGTCCCCACCGTACAGGGGCAGACGACAAGCCCTGGGAATCCTACCCACGCCATGACTCATATGTACGCTTGAGGATGGGCGCAAAAGTCTTGTAGCTTTGCCGCAGCCAGCGGGTACGCTAACATACCCCTACTTTGTTCAGGGTACCCAGGGTACCTGAATAACAGCCTTTGTCCCATCATTCCAGTGTCAAAATCGAGGTAAGGTGATTGAATACTGATCTTAGTGGGAGGCTGCCTCTCCTGAACGGAAGGTCATCAGCTCGGCAATGCAAATCGACGAATGTGCTAATTATGAGCCAATCACCGTTCTGGAAACCCCTCGGCTACAATTCCCTCAGTCTAAGTTCTGAGTTAAAAGACTTGTTATCATTTGGCACTTTCGTTCCTGCTTACTCCCTCGCTGCCTTCCCGTTAGTTATCTCGAATGGACGACAGCATTGAGCTGATCTTCGAGAGAAACTCGAGTCCCCAATCCCTGGACAATGGTCCGGACGAGGTGGCGGTCCTGAACCAATCCCGCCGCAAGTGTTTGGAACAGATTGACAATGCGCGCTTTTCGTATGTTAACTCCGTGTCTGTTGTTTCTCATTCGTTCACTTCATTCCAGTTGGCACCATGCAAAGATATGCTTCATTGCGGGTGTCGGTTTCTTCATCGACGCGCAAGTCCACCAACCATTCTCATGACATAAATACTGATGCTTCTCCAGCTATGATACGTTCGCTGTCAACATTATGGTGTCAATGTTGGGCTATGTCTACGGTAATGAAAATGGTAAATTAACACTCTTCCTCGTCTTCGTCTTTGCACACAAATGACTTCCTTCGTAGGTGATCTCAGTCCTTGGCAGTCAACAGGTCTCAAAGTTGCCGTTCCCATTGGCAACCTGGTCGGCCAGGTAATGTTTGGGTGGTTTGCAGATATCCTTGGCCGTAGGCGGATGTGTGAGTAGTGAATTAATAGCCTCTGCGACCCCTTGCCCAACTACCCAATTAAAGACGGTGCCGAGCTCGTCTTCATGGTTACTGCTACCTTTGGTCAAGCTCTTTCTGGCCCCGCAGACGCCGTTGATACTATCGGAGTTCTCATACTCTGGCGTTTCATTGTAAGCACTTTCGAACTCTCCTAGAGGGGTTGTATGATGTCATGAGTATGTTAGATGGGAATTGGCTGTGGGGGTGACTACCCCACGAGCGCGATCATTATGTCCGAGTTTTCTCCAATTCGAACCCGTGGCCGTCTCATGACTGCTGTCTATGCCTCCCAGGGTTGGGGCCAACTTGGTGCGCTCGTAGATTTTTTCAGATATCGACGGCTAACGAACAAACCGCTAGCTGCCGGTCTTGTTGGACTCATTGTCGTCGCTGCCTATGGAAGCGCGATTCGCAACTCCAATTATCCCAGCACTGAACCCGTTGACTACACCTGGCGTCTCCTCATTGGCTTTGGGTCCATTCCTGGACTAATTGCATATTATTGCCGCCTTACCATTCCAGAGACACCTCGTTTCACTATCGATATTGCACGCAACGTCACTCAGGCGAGCCGTGATATTAACAAGATCACCTCATACAAGAAATATGCGGTACACAGTTATTTGGAGGAGCAGCAAATTGTCTTGGCCCCCCGAGCATCGTTTGCGGACTTTGTCAGCTATTTTTCTAACCGGGATAATCTCAAAGTTCTCGTTAGCACAGCTTGGTCCTGGTTCGCACACGACGTGAGTATCAAGTCCGACCTCTGATTGCATACATGTCCTAATGCGCGTTCAGATTCCTTTTTCCACTCTTACCCTTAATAGTTCCGTCATTTTGACGTATAGCGGTCTGGGTAAAATTTATGGGAGTAGCTCCAACGACGTCTACGACAGTCTCATCAGAATTTGCGGCGGCAGTCTGCTGTTAACCGTCGGGGGATACATTCCTGGGTTCTGGATATCTTTTTCCCTGATCGATTCATGGGGCCGCAAGCCCATTCAACTGATGGGTTTCGTTGTCCTGACCGTTCTCTTTCTAACCATGGGTATGGTTTATATCGTGCGTCTCCGCCGATCAGTACTTATTACTTGCTCCGTAGCGTTTGCCTATACCCACCTCAATTCCACAGTTCCTGGCCAACATGGCTTTATTTTCCTGTATTGTCTCACCAACTTCTTTCAAAACTTTGGCCCAAATACGACTACGTTTGTCATTCCCGGAGAGCTTTTCCCTACCCGCTATCGCGCTACCGCGTACGGTATTTCTGCTGCATGCGGTAGGATTGGCGTGATTATTGCGCAGCTTGCTCTCGGCCACCAATTACTAAGCAGCGTCGAAGGCATGCAGACTGTGTAAGTGCTAGATAAGTCTTGGTGATCCTGTGCGTTCTATTACTAAGGTACCTCCATGTTCGAAATGCAGCTTTCATGTTCTCTCCTTTGTTATGTTCACAGGTGTCTTGTCGACGCTGTTCATTCCGGAGACGAAGCAGAAATCCCTCGAAAAGCTCTCCAGTGAAGCCCAAGATACGTACATCACTGGTGTGATCAAAAGAGGAATCCCGCTGTCTCTTTGACCCCCCAAAATCGTCTAGGCAATATTTTTACAACTTGGCGTTTGACTAGGATGGGTGTTTGTGTAATGTCACAATATTAATTCGGTGTGTCGGGGAGGACCCGATTGGACGTAGCGCATGGCATGTTAATTTTGCTTCATATGTACGAGCTAGTCTATATTTTTTATGTACCTTAACCGATCGGAGGGATTACTGTCTTGATTTTATTCTTTTGGCTGTTCGACCCGTGCAACAGAACATCAATATTGCATCGAATGCACTGGCGGGTGGAGTAATAGTCCTTTATGTACACCACGCAATTGGCTAGCCCAGGCCTCATTGGAATCATCTACTATTCCAAATTAGTCGTTACACCTATCCAAGCATGTCACTCCAGCCCGTGAAGCCGGGTCCTGTCAGTTGGACACTGTACCCACGAGCCGGTCACCCTGCGGCAGATTGGGATTAAATTCGCTTGTTGCACTTTGTCCGCGGGAGTTGGGCCCCTGGGTACAGCCCTGCACTCCGCCTGCGATCATCGCACGGCTTTTATGTACCGTGGCCCAGGCTGTGTACGAACGCCAAGGAGCCATTCAATTGCTTTCCGGACCACGTCACATTTCAGACCGGAAAGTATTAGTCTGCATATTGCGAGCAAAGAGAGTCAAGATACGTGCGAATTTCTAAGGGTGGACAGGCCAAGCTTCGACCTACTGCCATGTTTGACAATGCGGTGCCGACGAGTTCCTTGATACGCTATTTTTTTTTTGGGAGGGGGGGGGCAAGTAGTAATATCGCGCAGCAACTGGCTAACCTAGTTCTACATAACACGCTATTGAGACAACGACCGAGACTCCTGCAAGGAGAAAATGCATTAACACACGCCCTGTAGGGTAGGTGGTTCCTTGGTATTTTCCCCGTCAGCCCTTTCGAAATCTGTGTCATTGCGCGCCAAGTTCATTTGCGGTGAGATTCCGTGACCCCTGAGTGTATTTATAGATGACACTCTACACCTTCCACGGGTGTACGAAATCGTCAGGATCCACGCTATAGGGCATGAATACGTCGTAAGAAAGCTGGCGGTGAACTGGTGTTATCTCCAGCGCAGTCATGAGTCTCCTTGAGTGCTAAGTGCACAGGCTCCGTGTGATCCTGGTCACCCTGCGGATGGAGACCCATTGATTCATTTCCGTCCGTTTGTCTGCACGGGGGGGCGACTGACCATATCAGTGGAATTGTGGATACTCACGCGTAGACGTCGTCAATTCTTCACGACAATACTAGGTTACATCCACGGGAATATGATACAAGCGAGATAGGTTCTCTCCTGCGGCTCTCGCAAGCGAAAGGTGATTGATGGAATTGGTCACTGTCCCACAATCTGGCGCACGATGAGAATTTCTTCAGCGGACAGATGGTCAATGTTCGCAGAAAAATTGTTGACATTCCCTGTTGCGCAATCTTTGAAAAATGTAATGATATGTTCCTATGTCTCGCCAACGTCAGCATGACACAAGCCAAGCGGATAAATAGATCACTGACCTTCACATCAATCTGAGAGATGGGATCGTTCTTGAGGTCTTCGTCGTCGTTGTCATCAAAGATGTCATCGTTGTCGAGATTGACACCGCGTGGACCAAGCATCTCGGAGAGGAAGGCAAATTCGTCTGCTTTGAGGCCTTGATGTTGCTGCTCTTCCTCTGTCCATTCTTCATCCTCATCATCGGTGTCTACAAAACCCTCCCCACCAGGGAAGGAGACCGACTCGGATTTCGAACGGAGGTCGTGTACCAACAATTTGAGTACTTTCACAGGAAACGTCACAGATGTGAATTCATGAGGGCCTAGAAGCGACAGATAAGAACCAAGTTGTGCCAATGTATCTCAAGAGACGCAGTATAGTGACCGAAAATGAACGCACTTGTCTTTGTCCGTGATCTCGTCATAATGACTGCGACGGCACAATCACAACGATCGAGCGTCAAAATCTCGCCAAAAGTCTAACGTGAAGAAATGAATGCACTCACCATTTTTTGTTTCAGCTTTGATGATAATATCCCCTTTGACCAACAGATTCTGCAAACTGGGGCGGCCTGACGCGTAAAGCTGAGATAGCGTGAGAGTGCTGATCTTCGTTGGCCAATAGCCTTGAAATGTCTCCGCGTTTTCACACCACGTCTGAATTAGGATATCGAGGGCAGTCCGCCCTTGCGCCGTTGTCGTTTCCAGCATGCCCAACACTGTATCCGCTTGATTGTGGATTAAGAACACAAACGGAACGACCAGACTCTGTAGGAAGGTGGCTGTCTTGGCCGTGAGCATCCGCTCTACCATCGCGTGAAGGAGTTCGGGGAGTACAGGAAGCACAGAATCCCCTGCTCGACGTAGGACGTGAATGATGAGGTCACCAATAACCAGACCGCCTGATTCGTCCTCGTTTTGTAGGAGCTTGGCAATCAGTTTTAACACGTGTCCAAGGCCAGACTGTCCAGACGAATCATGCCATGAAAGAATTTGACTACAGTCTTTCCGGACAATCAGCGTGAGGCAAACAACACCATTCTGGCGTGGATGATGGATAAGTCAATATTCAGCTTCGTTATGGATTACACACCTGCAGCACGTCCCTGTCCTCCGCATTGTTGAGGCAATTGAAGAGATTTGGGGCAAGAAGTGCAAAGAAGCCATCACCGAGACCGCTTTCCGGAGCACCTCGGATGAGACTCGAAACGAGATCAATCGCAGAACCTGCAATCCAGGTTTCCTCGTGCTTTGCCGTAGTAATCGCAGTGCAAAGAGTTGGCAAAGCTTGTTTTACGACGGTCTCGTACACGCCGGGAGCAGACGACTTTGCGAGCGAGGCAAGGATATCGGTAAAAATCGAGAGAAAGATGGGGTCTGACAATGATATCGTCATTATGTGCGCACTCACTGTATGTCTGGACGCACCTTTGTTGTTCTTGGTCCATACTTCCAAGGTTGCGAGCACAAGCGAATTCGCCAAGTCAGTCGTAAGCCATGATGCCTTGTCGACGTCAAGCACAACCGACATTGTACTCAAAACCAGGGAGAGTGTATCTTCCGTAGTTAACAGTAGGAACGGCCCAAGATCCTGGGCAATCCTGGATACATATAGCTTCAAAGCGGAGTCCTCGGCTCCCTGACAGAAGCTGGAAAGACTCAAGTGAGCCTGATGAATGACCGAACGAAAAAGTTGATTTACTTGTGTATTGCTTTCACAGCGGAAATCTTTACTGGAATACTGGAAGAATTTGATTCAATTGCATGTATCGCTGCCTCAAGGTATTGGCCAGCCATCTGCAGGGGGAGCAGCTTCGCGAACTGACTGGCGAAAACAAACCCTCTCCCTTGCAGGAATGGGAACTCTTATAGACAACATGAGCCAAATAGAGAAAAAGCACACTTTTACTAACCTGTTTGATTAAGGAGGGAAGGTATAACATTGGCGAGTAGCTGCTCGATGTCGAGGGGTTTCTGACGCCCAGACTCTTGTTCCTCTTCAATACATTCAAGAACATCCTCAGCTTGAGAACCGATGGCCGCGAGGCCAGCTTCCAAAGGTTTCCACCTGTCCTCATGAATGAGCCCATAGTTTGAGCATCAACAAAGTAGACTGGCCAATATGGCAATCTCGCTTCCCGGGTGCTTTGACTTGAGCTAATGATTAGTTGCAGGTTTTCCTGGAAAGTGATGCAAACATCCGCTGGTGAGCGGCCAAGGATAGTCTGCGTAGCGACTATCGCATCAGTCCGACAATGACACAACATCCTCTCGTACGTTCAATAGCGCAAATCCCGCGACCCGAACGCTATATGCTTCTGTTTCATCCTCTTCATGAGCAACGAAAGCATTCGCGTTGGTTGCCCAAGTCTCTTCCTATACGATTTCTATCAGCACTGATCTCCATTGCAGAAATCAAAGGATACCCACGTCTTCTGCAGTCATCTGAGCAAACCGGAATATCACACCAACAAGATTAGTGAGATTGTGGGACTGGTTTGCAAGGTCAAGCCACTGTTTCGCTCTTCCTCCACGCACAATATTGGAGACGAGATCGAACAAGGGACAGACAAGATGGGGAAGTTCAACAGCCTCATCTTCAGTTGACCCGGGTACTGACTCGGCCGCGTTGATGTAGTAAATTTCGTAGGCACCATATATGCTTTGAAGGTGCGCGAGCGAAGAGTCGAGGAACGAGTCAACATAGGCTCTTAACCCGCGGGGGAATGCGGTATTGATGACGTCTAATACCTGGAGATCCAAGGACGTATTAGTGATTACGTCTTGCTTCTACTTTGTAGACTCACCTTGAAAATCTGGGTTATAAGGGCCAAACCGTCCCAGGTGGGCTGATTCAATGTATCACTGAGGGGATGGCCAAGAATTTCCTTAAATGTGTCAAGCCAAACCGGGAGGATGTTCTCTGTGGCCTCTTTCACAGCTTGTGGATGCTGCTCCTTCACCATGTAGAGCGCAGTAACACACTGACAGAAGACGGATACACTCCGTGAACGAGTCAACGGACTGTGTTTCTGAAAGAAACTTGAGTAATGTAGATGTGGGACGGCTAGATGGAATCACCTGTGTATCATTTAGAATGGCGAGGAGCACCGGTAACAGTTGACGAAGGACGGGAAGAATTTGGTCCTCTGTAAGATCTGACTTGATGAACTCGGTCAGGACCTGCATCGCACCATGAACAGAGTTTGGAGAAGTGGACGAAATCAATTCAATGAGAGCATTCAGCAGGTCCGGGTATTCATCTGGCCAATCACAAGAAGCAATCGATGATAATACGTGTGCCTGCATCGTGGTGTAAGATCGGATGCCAATGAAGCCCCGTGACCACGAACACTCAGTGATCTTATTTTGCGATCTGGCTCAGAGAGCCCATTGAAGACAGCTTTACGGATCTGCGCCTTTATCTGTGGGATGTCAATAAAGATCAGATACGGGGAGAACGGATGGACCTCAACGGGTGGCGCGTTCCCCCTGAATTGTGCGAAATAAGGAGACCATCTCTCTGTCACGTATTTTCTGAGGATGATGCTTGCAGAGTATAAAACATGCGGCTGTGAGGCGCGATCTCGGGGCCAAGAGACAAAGAACTTATCTGTCGAAGAGAGACGTCCACGTTTTGGGTGAGTGCGAGCTGAGACAGCGCTAATCCCGCCTCTGAAAACGCGCCGAGAGGTCATCAAATGACAACGGCAAGGCGTGCTGGTCGCGATGGGACTTGCCTGGGTGTTGGAGGACCTCGGAAAGCTTGAGCTCGGCTGCAATCCTGATGTTTGGATCTGCGGAGAGCGTGTCTGATAACAATTGCTGTATGTTCACTGTCGCCATTCTCGATGAACTTCAATCGTCCTCGTCAACGGTCGTGTTGCTCGTGGAGCACGTGTAGTTGGACGCGTTTGTGGCGGCAATTGCCGCAAAGGAAACTCAGTGAAGGGGGTCCTCGGTAAATTCAATTCCGCTTGGGCACTCCCTTCCTCCCTACCACCACCATATTAGAGCTTGAACTCGGACGATCTCGTGCAGGTTGTGATGGCTCCTAGGAAACGGGTACATTCTGAAACACCCGCACAGGCCCCAGGCGATAACGTCAAGATCCACAAAGTCGCTGAGGCTACCAAGGCAACCTCTAGGAAGAGGAAGCGCATCTTGGATAGGCCCGATGAGGCTGAGACCTCCCAGGCTGGTCATACTAAAGCCAAGAGGCAGAAGCGGGGTCGAGTCATAGGCAGACTTGCTGGCCTCATGGAGATGCCCATGGATGTTTTATTTGAGGTACGCCCCTGACCCGTTTGTAGTCAACGCTCTACAATCATTCTTTAGATCTTTGGACATCTCCTGCCATTAGATGTGTTGCGTCTTGCGCGCACCACAAAGCAGTTCAGACGGATACTCATGCATCGTTCATCCGTGTCAATTTGGATAGCTGCACGCAAAAATGTGCCCAACCTGCCTGACTGTCCTCCTTACTTGAGCGAACCCCAGTTTGCAAATCTCGTCTTTGATACACACTGTCACGTTAGGTCCGCCCCTTTCTTCAGTCACTATGTCCTTGACTCCATTCTAGGAATGCTTGGCTCCGAATATTCGGTCAATTGACTGGCGGATCGGGCGGCGCATCTGTGCTAAATGCACCAAGGTTTGGTGCGTGTTGCTTCTTTCATTGTCACGCTTTCTCCATATCTGTATCGCAGTATGTTGGAGGAATATCCACTCTTCGTTGGGGAGTCTGTGTACAATTGTGTTCCTAGTAAATATGGCAGTCAGTGATCGTAATACTTCATTTTCTCGCGCTCACCAACTTCTGTCAGAACGAGGACGCCCGTCGTATTATGACAAGGATCTGCAGGAGTTTCAGTCGAAGAGGTCATCTATTACTGACCCTGAGGAGCGAAACAAGTTTGTCAAAGACCGTCAAGCTTTGGTTATACAGATGGAAAAGGTAATACAGAGTCCCACTGTACGGAGTCATTATTAATGTATAACAGCACGGTGCTTTACTCGAAGCCTGGGCTGCTAACCAAGCCAAGGATCGTTCGGACCAACTTGATGACCTGAGGCGTACGAGAAAGGAGGCGTAAGTCTCCAGTGCAACATTTGAGCGAGATTAATGGGCCTTGTAGAATTATCAACAATTTAACCGAACTTGGTTGGGGACCCGAGATCAACCAGATTCCTTCTCGTGACGATTTGTCCCTCCACAGACTTGTCAAGCAACCGACTCGCTTGACACCTCGCAGTAAGTTACATGCCGCTTTCGGAGGCATATTCCATCTCAATTGCTCTAGTTTGGGCCAACATCCAGAACGAGATGGTCAGTTACATGCAACAGATGAGAACTCGACGCCTCGAGCGGGAACGCAAGGCTCTCGTCATCTCGCGCAAGAGAATCGCAGTATCCATACTTCGTGCTTACAAAATTTCACGTCTCCCCCTAACGGATGTCATGCCTGAGCCTATGGATTTCTGTGCCATCCCTGAGGTTTCGGAAATTCTTGAGCTCCCCACGGAGACTCAGGTAACTGAGGAGACATTTGCTACTGTTGTGGAGAAGATGGATGAACTTATCGGCCAATGGCGTACTCGAATTCTTGGATTAATTGTCCAAAAAGTTAAAGAGTCTCTCTCCTCTCATCTGCTCCAACCCCACCGTCAGCGCGAAACCGCAGATTCCACATCGATGGATAATTCAGCAGGTTCATCTGCAGACACCGCCGGCAAAGGGAAGGCTAAAGCTGTCGAGCCGCTGGTTCCAGACGACTCTCAGATCATTCAAAATCTTTCCTTGGCCACTACAGTATTCAAATGCAAGAGTTGCAACCCTCTGTGCTCATATGATCCTTACGGTGTTGATTTCGGTTCTGACACCGACTCTGCCTGGTCAGAAGATGATTTCTTCGATCCCTGGGGGTTTAATTTTCGCCGCTCGCGTTCGGGGTCGAATCCGCTTTTCTTTCCTAAGGTCATGGGCCATCATTGCTTAACGAAGCAGCACGAATATAGTTGGGATATTTCTAATGGAGATCCCACCAAGCAGTATGATTATCCGCTGCGTAATCGTACTTGCTGGAGCGGCAATCTCCTCCAAGTGGATGAGAAGGCCGGTAAGATGGCTGCAAATGTTATTGCGACATGTGGCATGGACCCAGAGACGACGACGATCGCTGAGATGGACGAATCGGATTTTCAGTTGGCTTGTCTCGAATGTCTCAAATGGTCAAATGAAGTATGGGACGAAGCTGAAGCATCGGTGTTTGATTGGCGCGGCGCGGTAAGGTCTATTTGACTGTTGTGTGAACCTTAGATTGACGGTTTGTCAGGTCACGCACAATTGTCGTGCCCACCCGGGCAGGACAAACACTAAGTGGGAGCTGATCGATGATGAGCTCAAGCCAAATGTTGTGAATGTTGATGAGGAATACAGGGCGAATCAAGGCCTTCTCTCAGCCCTTGTGTTGCCAGGCTTAGCGGATGATGTACCTGATCCGCCCGAGGAAATGGACTGGCTGTGTGTGCACTGCCTCGATCTTCCGTGCGAAGCAGAGGGCCTGGGACTTTCCAAGATGAAAAATCATTTGAGCAACTCGTAAGTTAACATCGTTCATGTAACATACATTTATTGAGCGCCTGCTAGGCATTCCATCTCAGAGCCTCAGGAGAACCAAGATTATTACAAAGACTATGAGGCCCCTCAAGGTCGCCAAACACGTATACCTTGCCTGAAGATTACCCTTTCCAGGGAGAGGCCAGTCAATATCCCTGGTCCGGGTGAAGGACACACATTTGGCTCGTGGTTCCTGGCGTGTTCGGAAGACGATTTCGAAGATGAATTCTATGACGATTACTACCTCTGATCAGGGGTAATACTGTGCAGTTTGATTTTTTGATCAACTTGCAACACGTTGTAAGTTACGTGCCCAATATTTTGTTATCTTACCTTCCCTCGTGTTACGAGTAGCTATTGACAAATGGTTGGGTGTAATGTTTACTTCTTTGACCTTTGAGCACAACACGGTGCTATCCTGGAGTGCCAGTTCCATTGAGCGAGAAAAGATAGGCTATGATCTAAATTATTAACTCCCCCTCAACGCTGCCCTTGTCTAGACCTAATCGCGGAAGAATAGCCTCATAACGATCCCGGTCTAAACGCTGAAGATATCGGAGAATTTTAGCTCGGTCGTGAACGAGTTGACGCAAGGCTCTCCGGTTCCCTACGTCCTTCCGGAACTTGAGCAGATGGGACCACAAATTACGGATACGGAATGTCAGCAAAGCGGCTGCCGAATAAGTGGGTAAATAGCTGACACAGGATATTGAACTTAAATCGGTACCTTGTACCTCTGGCCGGCCGGTGTCATTTGGTTGATCAGGAGTCGAAAATGCCGCAATAATGCGTCTGCGATTCTCGTAGGCAAGACCTTTTGCGTTGGCGTTCCTGAGGTCCACCAGTCGAGCAAACATGTTGGCCTTTTGGAGTTCTTCCTTGGTGGCTGCTTGCGCGCGCTCCACGGTGTCCTCATCAAAGGTGGACATGCCCTTCTCGACTGCCAAGTTGGGCAGGACCTCGAAGAGCAGTTTCTTCTCTTCCCCTCCCTCGATGCCAAAGCTGAGATTGGCTGGTATGTGCACCTCTCCCTCGGGAAGATGCACAACCCTGCCTGCGTCTTCGGCGTAGAGGGCGTCCTGGGTGAGGATGGTTTTTTGGAGGTCGCACTCTACCCACTTGTCTTGCTTGTTGTATTCGGAACCAAGCACTACATAGAGACGATTCGCGTCCTTGGCGTGTTTGCGGTCTACCTTGGCCTGCAGCTTCGAGACCGTTTTCTTCGCCGCTTGGGGTCTGGCTCGGCAGACGGCAGAGGTGTGGAGCGCTGCACGGCTCGAGGAAGCAAGACAACGCGAAACTAGGCGTAGTTAGGGTGTTTCTCATGCCGGTCGAGTGCACTTACCTTGGGAGATACACGACCTGAACATGGGCAGACCAGAATTTGTGATCGGGTCTATTTAGGTAGCGTGTGAACTGACTTGGCGGGGCACTATAAAAACCCGCGAGAGACCGTTTTCGTCCTTTTCAAGGGAGAATGCCACGCTGCGCGATGTCGACCACACCACCGTCGATGACAGTGCCAGTGACTTTGACAAGTCCTGATCTCTCAAGAATATCCACCAGCTTAGGAAGTGTCGTATCGACGCTTTTGCAGGACACGGCATGTCGACATTAACCTGGAACATACTCTTCTTAGTCTCATGTATCCCTTTCGAAAATCATGATTGCGCTTGCTCTCATCGTCAATCTCACATTTCATGTCGCGGTGCTAATAATGGTACGGTATTTATCCACCCCTAGGCAAGATTACACTCTTTCTCGACATCTGCAAGCAATTTCTCCCACCTTCCATCATGCAAAGACGCAATTCTGTTCCACTCGTCGTCTCGAAAAACCCTCTTGAACCAAAGAGTGCGAGCCGCAAGAATAATGTCTGCATAGGAAAATGTATTCCCCATAAGCCATTCTCCCTCGACCTCCTCATACCACGTCTTTGCCAAACCGTATACCCTTTCAGCGCTCGTCCAGTGAGCATCACGCTCGGGTCCTTCAACCGACCATTCATCAACTTTCATCCCAAGCGCCGCTTCTCTGGTACGGATAAAATATTCTCGGCTGCGTTCGTTCAAAATCTCCGACGTGCGTAGCAGGCCAAACCTGAAGGAATTGCCACCTAGTGCGAGCACCGCAGCGTTAAAGGCACTGATCAGACCTCGAGTGCCCGGGGGAAAGATACGCTTCTCTGGGTAGGTCTCGTCCAAGTATTCAGCGATCATCCAGGAATCGGTGACGATGGCGCCAGTATTAGGATCACTGAGGACAGGTACGGTGTACAGTTCCCTCCCATCTGGACCTTGATTTGGGGACGCGCCAATCTGGTCAAGTGTTGAAGCGATGTCAGGGAGCTCGACCCAGACAGTGTCAAACGGAAGGCTCTTGTAGCTTAAGATGAATCTGTGGAATGTTCGTTGGGCTCGTGCAACGCTATTGAGTGTGACACTTGTACCTAGGCTTTGCAGGGTTAGGCGACCAGCTCTGAACAGGGAGCTGAGAGGGGACGTCATAGAGGGCCAATGGTAACATTATAGATATTTCGTCCACTCCAAGACGTTCTGCGCATCTTTTATCCTGTGGTGTGCAGGGTAAAGCACGTCACTGCCTGAATAATCTGCTCTGTCTGCTCCATCAGCCCCCGATGACAGTTGGTGATATCCTACCAATTTCGTGACGACGCAGGCCCTTATCGATGGGCTGTTATGGTATTTTGTAACCACAGGAACCACAGGATTGGATACTTGACAAACTCTGAGGACCGAATGGGTATGAGGCTCGCTGTGTGCATCTGACGAATTCGTGGGAAAATATCGTCCCTGCAGAGCGGAACCTTGCGAACATTTACCAATCTACAACACCATGGCGTCGACAAAAAAACGCACAACAGCGTCTTCGCCCAAGACACGTTCGTCCTCTTCCAAGCAGGTATCGCTCAAAAGAGTCAAAGGGGAGAATTTTTACCGCAATGCAAAGCAAGTTGCGCGAGCAAGGATGCTCACGGGGGGAAAGGCAGTCCGAGACAAGGATGGAAACATCGTCAAAGCTGCTGCCTTTCAGGAGGGTGAAAGTAAAGCTAAACCAGGGCGTGTGCAGCCAGATCGGCGGTGGTTCGGTACGTTTTGAGTGTTGGAATGTTCTCTTCATCATTGGATCCCTGAAAGCGAATGGATGAAAATCATCAGGCAATACGAGAGTGATTTCACAAACTGCACTCGATCACTTCAGAACCAGCCTTTCTACAAAAAAGGATGATCCATATTCCGTACTCTTACGCCGAAATAAGTTGCCTATGGCACTATTGGACGATGCAGCCAACCCGAATAGTCGCAAGGTGAGCTTTTTCTGTGGTCAATTTACATATAGTGAACCCATCAACCCGCAGCGGTCACATATTGTTGAGACTGAGCCATTTAGTGAGACATTTGGCCCTAAAGCACAGCGAAAGAGACCTAGGCTAGACATCGGAACATTCGAAGAGCTTGGCAAAATCAGTGCGGCGGCAACTGAAGCAGTTGAACAGGCAGAAGATCTCGCAGAGAGTACGTCGGGTACTTTAGCCGTTCTTCAAGCCTTGTTTTGTTTGTTAACAAAGATCGCAGCAAATCCGCAACAAGTCCTTTCCGGGGAATTTGAACCAGTACATGCCGACTATATCGAGCCGATCTTCGCAAAGGGGACCTCGCGGCGCATATACGGAGAGTTATACAAGGTGATAGACTCCTCAGATGTTATTTTGCACATCTTGGATGCCCGTGATCCACTCGGGACCATGTGCGAATCGGTATTAGACTATTTGAAGAAGGAAAAGACACACAAGCAAGTCGTCTTGGTTATCAATAAGTGCGACTTAGTGCCCAACTGGGTGACTGTAAGTGTTTGCCTTCTTGCATTCACCCAAAGCATAGACTCCTTCGGACAGGCAAGATATATACAACACCTTACTCCGAGATACCCTACCATCGCCTTCCACGCGTCACCTAATCACTCCTTCGGAAAGGGTTCCCTCATACAACTCCTTCGACAGTTCGCACAGCTTCATTCGGATAAGAAGCAAATATCTGTAGGCTTTGTTGGTTACCCCAATGTCGGCAAAAGTAGTGTTATAAATACCCTCAAAAGTGGCAAGGTTTGTCGTGTCGCACCAGTTCCGGGAGAAACGAAAGTCCGTAATCCCTCAGCAATCTACTTGCACTTGATACATCTTTTCGGTCTAGGTTTGGCAATACATCACACTCACTCGACGGATCTATCTCATTGACTGTCCCGGAATTGTACCTGCATCTGCCCACGATTCACAGACCTCGATAGTTCTGAAAGGGGTGTTGCGGGTTGAGGCCTTACCCATGCCATCCGAACATATTCCCGCTCTCATGGAGCGCGTAAAACCGCTTTATCTCTCCCGAACTTATGACATCCCTCTCCCCGATTCGGCGCGTGGGTGGGATCCCGAACAGTTTTTGAATACACTTGCAAAAATGAAGGGGCGGCTTCTTAAAGGTGGAGAGCCGGACGTAGATGGTGTCGCCAAAATCATACTGACCGACTGGGTCCGAGGCCGCATACCATTTTTCGTGCCGCCCCCTGAACGACCTGAGGAACTCAACAAAATTGGGTTGAAATCAGAAGGTAAAGGTAAAGCCAAGGCAGCGGAAGAAAAGGAAACGATGAGTGTGAAGCAGAACCTCAACTCGATTATACAGAAGAATACTTTCCTCGCTGAGGATATCAGACCTGTGGAGGGCGATATTACAGCCGACAAAGAGGTTTTGTCGGATGAGGGTTCTCTTGGGGGGGAACGAGGGGCATCGGAGGATGCATCCGATGCGGATGTCGATCCGGAGCTGTGCTGGAATGACGTGTTCAAGGAGGATGGCTACCAGAGAACGGAGAATGCCGTTTCCAATATAGGTGCGCAATCTGCCAAGGTAGAATAGCTTACAACGCGTCGTTCTTATTCATTGTTTACAGGGGACGTGTCTTTGGATGAAGAGCCACCTACAACCGCTAAGAAAGCGCCTCGAATAAAAACTAACAAGGTATTCCACTTTTCGTCACTTACTGATGTGACATTCACATCTATCGCAGAAAAAAGCCGAGAACTTTTACAAGACTGCCAATGTGAAGAACAAAAACCGTGGAAAGGCAGCGTTACTCAAGGCATTAACAGTTGGCAAAAAGGGCGAGAATCGGAAACGTCGCTAGCCTTAGCAGTACCATTCAGGACTATACTCGCACTAGACATCAAAAGCTTTGCGATAAAAAAAATATTTCCTCTTGCCGGACGTTTGCTGATTTTTTCCTGAGCCTATAGAGCGGACGATAATCAGTTTCCCACGATTGCAGTGTGCTTATAAGAGTGATCGTGGCGACATTTTGCATCTCTGCTTTCCCAATCATGTCCATCACTAAAGTTCACGCGCGCCAGGTGAGCTCAACTCGCACATATGCTCCATCGACCGCTGTTCTGAGGTACCGTCTTCTAGATCTTTGACTCCCGTGGAAACCCGACCGTCGAAGTAGACATCTACACCGAGAAAGGTGATCGTTCGTACGCGAACATTAATTGGATCCGGCTCATGAACTTTTTAGGACGTTTCCGTGCCGCTGTGCCCTCTGGTGCGTCTACTGGCATTCACGAGGCCCTTGAGCTTCGTGACGGCGATAAGGCCAACTACGTCGGAAAGGGTAGGCCGATGCATATGTTCCCACACAGCACCGTAAACCCCTGTCTCGAACAGGTGTCAGTAAAGCTGTTGCAAACGTCAACGACGTTCTTGGCCCCGAGTTGATCAAGTCGGGCCTCAAGGTTACTCAACAAAAGGACATTGACGATTTCCTGATCAAACTGGACGGCACCCCGAACAAGGGCAAGTATGGTGCTAATGCTATCCTCGGCATTTCGATTGCGGTCGCCGAGGCTGGCGCAGCCGAGAAGGGCGTCCCTGTGTACCAACACTTGGCTGAGCTTGCAGGTGTCAAGCCTCCCTATGTTCTTCCTGTGCCAGCTTTGAATGTTATCAACGGCGGCTCCCATGCCGGTAACAAGCTCGCCTTCCAGGAGTTCATGATCCTTCCAACTGAGGCTGAAACATTTACTGAGGCTTTGAAGATTGGTACGGAAACCTACCATACCTTGAAGAAGGTCATCAGCGCCAAGTATGGTATTGATGGTGAGTACCCTCCACGAACGACTGACTTTTAAACCCGCTGATCCACATCAGCGGTCAACGTTGGCGACGAGGGAGGTTTCGCTCCTAACGTGGCTAGCGCTGACGAAGCACTTGAGCTTCTGAGTGAGGCCATTAAGAAGGCGGGCTATGAAGGCAAGATCAAAATTGCGCTCGATGTCGCATCTTCCGAATTCTACAAGGACGGTAAATATGACCTAGACTTCAAGAATCCCAACTCCGACCCTCAGAAGTGGTTGTCCGGGACTGAACTTGCCGACCTGTACCTAAACTACATTAAAAAGTACCCCATTGTCTCCGTCGAAGATCCTTTCGAACAAGACGATTGGGACGCTTGGACTCACTTTACCAAGCATGGTGGACTTCAGGTTGTGGGCGATGATTTGACCGTTACCAACGTTACGCGCATCAGTACTGCTATCAAGAAGAAGGCTTGCAATGGTTTACTTCTCAAGGTCGATTGCCAAACTGTTTATATGGTGGAGTAACATTGACAGTATTATTCATTAGATTAACCAGATCGGCACCATTTCCGAGTCCGTCCAAGCGTATGTTTTGATTGTGTCATTGTACGCGTGCAATCCTTACCGTGTCCTTAGTGCACAACTTGCTCAGTCTGACGGTTGGGGTGTTATGGTCTCTCACCGCAGCGGTGAAACGGAGAACACGATCATTGCCGATCTCGTCGTTGCACTTGGCACTGGCCAGATCAAGACCGGTGCACCAGCACGAAGCGAGCGTGTTGCCAAATACAACGCGCTGCTGCGCATCGAGTAAGGTCTATGTGACCCTCTTTTTGTTTGATACTCAGGTTTTCTTTAGGGAGGAACTCCAGGGATCGGGCGCATATTACGCTGGAAGCAAGGGGTTGTCTACTGGTTTGGAGCCTCCCGCCCTGTTGAAAAAGTAAGGGATGTGAACTACCCGAAAACGATTGTCTCCCAGAACGCTGGGATGCTTTGAGTGCTGTTGTATGATCCATTAGACGTATGTGTCGTACCTATTGTACAAGTACTGACGAATTGCAGTCATGAATACGTGGCATTTGTGCCGAGATAAGATAAGGCAATCACGTGCCTAATCCGTTTTGCCTGTTAAGCGCTCTGTCTCTGTCGTGCTCTGCCCGACATGTCAAGGTGTAGTGCCTTGTCCTGTATCTGATTCGGAATGACTAGGAACCCCGCCACTAACCTTTCACGTCGGCTTGGCTGCTGATCAACGCAACAGGCGAACTAGCCAGCTCGGCTCCCAGGCCTGTTCCCGCGCCATAGTCAAACAGCCTCATTACGCCACCTCAACCAGCCTATATAAATGGGACACATCCGTCCCACACTCTCTCATGTCTACTACATCATTGACCAAGTCTACCCCATTCCCTCATGACGCGAGCGCCCGCGTGAACGAAGGCACCCGTGCCAAAGAAGTGCGCGCTCACGAGCACGCCCGTCACCGCACCAAAGAGCGGCGCGAGCATGCGCTCGCCAAGGAGCGCAAAGACAAGGCCGCCGCCGTGCGCGCGCTGGGGCTCAAGACGCCCGGCAAGCCCGTCGTACGGAAGTTGAGCATGGAGAGCTGGGACGGGCAGGAGCCCGAGCAGCCCCCGGCTACGGTGCCAGCGCCCTCGGAGGAGCCGCCGAGCAGCACGAGTGCGTTCACGCTGCTCACGCTGGGCGACCTCATATCGCGCCCGCGCCAGCCCAAGGCGAAGCGTATGTTGTTCCCCGTCCGTTCTGAGCTGTCGCTGATGTCTCTGCAGAGCTGGATTTCGAGGTTATCCCGCCGCTGCGGTCTGTTATCGCGCTGGACGACGCCGAGGACGAGCCGTGGGAGTATGTTACCCGTGCGAGTCTCTGTGATGGGCCCGCTTGGAAGGGCAAGTCGTATGCGCAAGCTGCCGCCAGCGCGATTTGATGCTGGGTGGACCCTCGACTCTACTTTATGATTTTGCCACGAACGTGATGACCACTCCTTTATTTAGATTTTCTGATAGTATCGCTCCCTACCAACGGTTTGAACAGTATTGGTCTTGCTAATTCCGCCCAGCCCTGTAATAGTCGTTTTCAAACGGTCGAATTTTAGTAATCTAGATTCGTCCAGTTTTCTTGGTATTGGCTTGCCGAGATAACGCCCGGACAAGATCATCATGACACATCGGGCGTGCGGAGACCCGATTCTCGTCACATTTATCAAACTCGCGAAAAGGGTGCAGCCGAATTGAGACGGCCTCGGCGAATGCAACCACCACATTGACATCTATCACAGTGAATTACAGAGCAACAGCCGTAGAAAATAGATAGTGGCGATGTGAGACAAGAGCTCACGAGAATCCCGTGTGGATCGTGGGCATGAAGATCGGGAGGGGGTGTGCCTGTGAAACGGGTCTGTAAGCCATCTTTCAAAGGCGTGGACAAGTTACCTCTGTATTGAAAACGTATTCTAAATAAAAACGTGCCGACATGTCAGGAACAGACGGGCACACGCGGACAAATACGTTACCGTTCAATGAAAGGTCGCTCGCATCCGAGAACAGCAGGTACAGGTACTTGAGTGTCTCACTCTTCCAAATCAAACGTCAGTTTTGGGGCTTTAGTCCGAGGAACGAGGGGTTTACCATCAAGAACGTCTCCATCTTGTCCTCTTGCTCGGCAGGGACTTGATCCACGTTCTTTATGCCGGCGAAACCACCGTCTGGAGTCCGACAATGTTTCTCGATCGCTTCAAAAATAGCCCATCCTTGATCACGATACATCGTATCGCCAGTGAGCCGAAAAGCAAGGAAGAGGGATTCGACCGTTTCTGGACTGATGACACGTCAACTGCCGTCAATACAGTACAAGGGAACACACCGCAGAATGTATCTCGCATCCAGCGAGGGTATTCTTCCTGGCCTGCCAAAATAAGCTTCCAAGTCACTTCGACAAGGGGCTTCGCCTTACTGAGACCCTTTGATATACCAGTCTGTTCGGCCTGCCCAGTCCGCCACCTTGTCCCCTCGAGTGTGAAAGTGCACAATCTCAGCAGAAAGTCCGCTATGAAAACTAATGGTCAAACAGACGAAATCACGATGTGAAATGACATACGTTTGAGTATCATGTGTCGCCATGCATGTCTTGACGAGTTCCACGCCGGTGAGCCAATCACGTTTGCCCTGCTCTGATAGTTCGTGTGGTAATGGGGGGATGGAAACACGGTCTACGAGCGCCCCAGCTGTGGTCGCGCCCAGCATAAGTGAGCCACCCAAGAAACACACGAGATGATCTTGCTTGGGAACAAGTTCCCAATTCCTGCTCAATAAGCTCTGATGAGAACCGAGAAAGTGCGCCAGTGGTCTACGAACAGTCTACTCTGAAGAGTTTTGGGGCTGAGTTCGGCAGTATAGAGCAACTTGCCAGATGTACTCTTTTGTAAAAGATGGTCATGGATGCCCGTCATTGAGTGATCGTAGAGCTTTCCATTGCATAAGCATATTATGTGTTCGGAGGTCAGCAATGAAGCTTACCTCGCGGTATACGGCTTCGGTCTGATTCTGTAAACGGTGGCTTCACAAAAGGTTCATATATGTTGATCTCAAGAAGCTCACAGTCTGGAGATATTGCTTCCTGTATGAAGGAGATCAGTAATCCACGCCGAGTTCGCGAGACTGGACAAAGGGCTAACAGTAGATATTCATAATACGAATCTCCGCGGGAACCAAGGCGTATAGATGCAGTTCTGTAACGACCACTTTGCGGGCTGACGGTAGACACGGAGATTAGGATAGTATTCGTAAAGTCATCTACAGCACACACTCGATAAAGATAGGCACAAGGCCGTGAGGAGGTCTCGCTGCTTTGAGGACAGCCATAACCTGTCATGGTGAGTGCGGTGTCCCGATCGAAAAGAGACGGAGACGGACCTCCTCGGCCTTTTCCCAGTATGAATCTTCGCCAGTGAGATAGGCGAGGTAGCGGAATTCGAGTTGCAGGGTCGCAGCCTCCGCAGTACTAACGAGGCCGTTATTGTCGCGGTCCGGCACGCCTTTTTGACGTTGCAAGTTGACAGAGGAAAGCGGGAGACCTGAGGGAGTCTCAAACACAGGAAGGATACGGTTTCCGAGGTCTCGGGCCTTGTCTAGGAAAATGGGATCTTGCTCCGAAAGGTGGTACGCAGCCAGCAGCCCACCCAGTACGCGAATAGTGGTCTACAATATAAACACCGCGTTCATGTCGACACACACAATCAGATGGGGATCATGCGTACCTCGAACGTGCTAACATCTCCGTCGCGATCGAAGGAGAGATGATCTTGGATCCATTCCTTAGCTCTTTGATACTCGTCACGTAAACCCATGATGAGCATGGTGTCAATGGAGTCCACCACGGTGTACCCAATACCACCGGCCATTGTCAAATTGGACCCTCTGTGAGAAAGCGGGTGATATTCGTCATCACCCATAGCATCTCGCTCTGAAGCGGTCAGTTTTGGGAAAAAAAGAGCGGCGTCACTCACCGTACGCAGACCAAGCATGCTGTATATGGAGATGAAACATAGGTGAATCGATTCAAGGTGTGAACATACCTTGAACGCCTCTACCACCGCGTCACGCCTCTCTGTATCTGCTGTGAACGTCGGCGCAACTCCGGGTCTGACGCCAGGGAGGCGAATCTCGCCACTGTGAATTGCCACAAGTTTGTTTAATGGAAGCTAAGCCAAACGTCAGATGGGCTACACGACAGCTAGGTGACAGTACATGCCTGAAAGAGAACAAACACGGATGCAACGACGATCAAGGCATAAAATAGTTTGGAAGATGTGGTGTGCTGCAGAGCCTCGCCAAAGTCACCATTGAACAGAAACAATTAGGGACGGCTATACCTTGGTCTTGTTTTCTAAGCCAGCTGGGTATGGGGTGGCCAGCGACGACTTTCTGTTGCGCAACTGTGAGCCTGCTGGTGAGGCCATGGACGAGTTGGGACACGTTTTAGTCGGAAAAGGAAATATCGGAAGATTTCCTTTTCTGGCATGTTCCCCTCTGCTCCAGCAAACTCTACGGTTGGGTTTGCGCCCTCGTGTAGCTGCGGAGGAGACACATGCCGTTGGTTTATGGGTACTGTGGAGTGTGACTACACCAGCGATCAATCAAACTTGCGTGTGGAGCTGAAGCCTGTGTGTCATCGGGCCGGTGTGTTCCAGCCGACCAGTGCTCCTGGTTGCTATCTACCGCCACGACGATGGCCATCGAACTGACCCCTTTGCCCCTTCCTGCGTCCGCAGATCCATCCTACTTTGTCGACTTTGGCCGCGAGGTCAAGGGCGTCCACCCCGCTGAGCTCACCCCAGCCCAGTTTGATGAGATCCACGACGCACTGTACAAGGTGAGCTGCCAGCTTATCTCGAACCTCGCACGTTTAGATTCGTCCACCAGTATGGTGTCCTCTTGTTCCGCAACCTCACTCTCACGCCAGAACAGCAGTACGCACTCACAAAGGTAATCCGCATTCCCCTCTTCTCCATCGTCACCCCGTCACCGCACCTTCTAGGCGTTTGATCCGCAATCAGAGAGCTATGGACACGGCAACAACAAGACTGAGTCCACCACAAAGTCTATACTCCACCCAGATCTCAAGACCATCCCTCGCGTGTGCCAGGTCCAGCTCATCGGCAACGGCACGGTGACCAACCACGAAGGTCTCGATGTCGCTGTCCTCAAACACCCCTCGCACACCACGTTCCACACGACCCGCGTCTCCGAGGAGGACGAAGCCAAGGGCTACACCCGCTTCTACAGATGGCACATCGACGCAGCCCTCTACGAGTACAACCCCCCGCGCGTCACCACCCTCTACGCCGTCATCGTGCCCGACGGTCCCCGCCAGACCGTCCGCTACGACGACGGCTCCGGCGACGAGCTCCCCGTCCCCCTCGGCACCACCGCCTTCGTCTCCGGAAAGACCATGTTCGACCACCTCCCACCCGCATCCAAGAGCCTCGCCGTGCGCGCGTCGGTGCAGTACGCCCCGCACCCCTACGTCTGGATGGCCCCCGCCCACGCCCTCCCTACCGGCCTCGGCATCGCCAGCGAGGGCCGCGAGCTCCCCGTCACAGAGCTCCCCCCCTGGGATGCCGCCCACGTCAAGACGTTCCCCGTGGTAAGCCCGCTCGCCCAGCGTGCCCCCCACTCACGCCCCGGCAGGTCTGGAAGAACCCGGTGACGGGCGCGCTGCATTTCCAGGTGCACCCGTGCGGCGTGCAGGCGCTGCACATCGCGCCGCTCCCCGCGGGCAAGCCCCGCACGGACGCGCCGTACCCCGACGGCGCGCACATCACCGACCTCGCGCGCGTCCGCGAGCTGTTCTACGAGATGCAGCGCCCCGCGATTGCGCCCCATGTACGTGTGTCGATGTTCGTTGGCCGGTCGCTCACACATGGCGCAGCGCGTGTACCCGCATGACTGGCAGGCGCGGGACCTGGTCTTGTTTCATAACCGGGGGCTGTTGCATACGGTCGTGGGGGCGTTCAAGCCGGACCAGGTGCGGGCGTTCCACCAGTGCAACCTTGCTGCGTCCGATATCCCCGCTGGACCGAGCCACGATGACGTCCTGAAGTGGGCCTAGTCTGTTCATGTGGAAATGTGTACACCAAGTTTTGTGTTGAATCAATTTGTATTTCGGAAAACGATTCGAATCAAATGGAAGCCTTCTCGAGCTCGTTTCCGCGTTCGAGAACGGGTGTATTTCCGAGGCAAACGTCCAGAATAAGCTGTATTACAACATTCCAGGTATCGCAGACCATATCCGATCAAGAAAGTGGGAGAATCGACTCACCATCGACACCCACGATTAAGCGAAGCCGTAAGTACCAAATTGACGCTCGATATTGAGGCCAGGTGAAAGAACGAGTGCGGAAATGACTATGTACAAAAAAGCAAGAGGGAAAAAAGACTAGCCAAACAAGAGAGCACGCCATCCAAGATGGAGTGAGGAGAGACGGTGGGTCAGGTCACACGTAACAAGGATATGCGACATTGAAAATGATCAACATATTCAGAATATAGTTAATGATCTATCCCGGGAGGTGCCGGATGATTACTGAACCGACACGGCAGAGGGAGGCGGCGAGGACGCCGCGGACGGCATCTCGATCACGCGTTCACCGACCTCTGCTGTCGGGGACGCACCAGGTTCCGGGCTCAGACCGGAAACGTCAGACTTTGCTTGGACGTCGGGATCAGTCCCTGGCTCGTCCGCGTGCTTGGGGGCGACTTGACCGTTCATTTCCTGTCCACCTTCTCGAACGGCGTATGACGTGTCTCTGAACGGGTGCTTGCCGAGATCACGGGAGAAGCTATACAAGGAACGGATGTCGTGAGTGGCTCTTGCGTCGAGATCCGTGTCAGTCTCTGGTTCACCGTCACTTTCGTCAATTGCGGTGCGGAGGGAAGAAACGGCGATGTTGGTGTTGTGCATGAATCCGGCCACCGACGGCGTGTGGTATGATGGGGTAAGGGAAGGAAGAGGGGGCATGGAGTACGTCCGGGGTAGAGGGGGAGGGAGAGTGCGGCCAGAGATGCGGGACGCGGCTATACGGGCCGCTGGAATAGGTGGCGTCGAGGCAGCAGATTTGGTCTTTCGGAGGGGTCGGGTAGTGCGACGGGCGTTGCTGCCCTTTGAAGAAGCGCGTTGGAGAGTGGACGGGGTTTCCTCTGCGGGAGGTTCGTCGCCGGGGGGGGCTGTATTGGAGTCAATGGAGGTCTGAGAAGAGTTGTCACCCTTGTGTACGCGGAGATGTTGGAGAAGGTTGTCGTTGCGGTTGAAGCGCTTGTCACAAGAGGGGTGAGGGCACTTGAATGCTGATCAGGAACGATTAGCAAGGGCAGTGACGGTGGACGATCGGGCTTACGTTTCTCATGTGTGTGTATGGATCTGATGTGCCTCTTTAAATGCTCACCACGGCTGAAACACTTGCCACAGTCTTGTACTTTGCACACATATACTCTGCCTTTTTTTCCTTCGACCGTGTCGCCCTCTGCGGCGGCGGTGTCGCCTGCGGTGGGCACGCGTCGACCCCGGCTCTTCTTTGTGAGGTTTGGGACTGGGACAGGGGGAGCGGTGCGTATGCGGGGGCCGCGTCGTTCGGACGTGAACGAGCTGGAGGAGGCATCTAAAAAGGTGTATTCTCCCGCGGGGGGGGATACGGGAGGTGCAGGGGGAGGGGATTCGACGAGGGGAGGCTGGTCGGATTCGTCGACGAGGGTCATGGAGGACGAGGCGGGGACCAAGGGAGGGGACTCTGTCCTGGGGATCTTTGCGGGATCCTGGGCCATTTCTTCGTCGGTCTCTTCGTCTACGGCGCGCGCGTCAAAGGTACGTTTAAGGGAAGCGGAGCCCTTTTGGGATCGGAGGTCATCGTCAGAGTCGTCCTCCTTTCCGTACTTGCCCCAGCGGATGGTCGGACGGCCGGTTGTCTGTGATCGGGTGATTCGCCTTTGGCCGGGAGGAGAGTCTGGCTGTTCGAGCTGGGGAGGGCGGGGTCAGGAGAGGGCTGGGGAAAGGGCGAAAGAAAGCGGACCGTTTTCGATGGCTGATGGAGGTCGACGAGGGTCGGGTCTGGCTGAAGGAGGCTCTGCGGGTGGCCGTCTGATATTTTTTCGGCATCCTCCATTGTTTTTGGGCTGTGGGACGAGAGAATGAAAACCAAAAGTTCAATGGGTGTTGTGTAACTCGAACCTGGAGCGTAGAGACGACGTTGGAGCTGGTTTTTCGTGTCGGAAATGAGCAGCAAAGGGCAAGTTGTCGATTGTCGGAGCCCCTGTCCAAGCGGACGGACAGGGAAAAAAAAACAAGATCAAAAGCGCACGTGTTGAGCGGTCCACGGCGGAGTCCACGAGATATTAGTCAGCAGGTCCATGGACCAGTTGTGCCGAACTCGGCAGCACCTTACTCGGCCTGGGCTGGCCATTCCTGGCATGCTCTGCTCCCGCTCCGCGAACGGCACCACCGCCTTGGAACACGTTGCGGGATATCGCTCGGTTCCGTATGTGCAGCACCCGTCCGCAGATCCGTGGAGGGGGAGTGGAGCAGGAATAACACGCGATGCATTCGCCGTCTGTCGCGATAAGCTATCTTGTGATCCCTGAGGACTAGACTCGGTTCATGAACGATCTGGTGTGCCTTGGTTGGTATATTGTAAAGTTCAAGATAGGTTAATACGCGAGAAAGCTTCGCTGAGCTGATGGACAAGGTTTGGTTCTGCTCGGTGATTGACCCCGCCCGGCAATTTGCATCCCATCTTGCTGAGATCCTCCCTCCCTCTAATCAGTCACGCCTCGAGGTGGGTCCATGGCTTGCCACATGTGAAGCCGAGTATCACATTGGGCATTCGAACGGTCATTGTTCTCATGGGACGGCGTCACTTACGTCTAGGATAAGCCAGACGTTTTACGTCCAGCGTCTGGGGCGTGAGATTTGCAAAGACTATCAGATCGGAGATGGTAAACCTTAGATTTGGATGGCTACATATTAAATATTGAGATGACATTGTCTCTGCTAATGACCAATATCAATTGCATATTTCCCGCTTTAAATTCCACCTCGTCTCGTCCCGCCCCGCAGGCTGCCCCGCCATGTCGCCTGCCCTCTCTTATCGCTACTATCCCCCAGAGTCCCCCATCTCCGCCTCCTCCGCCAACGAGAGCCCCCTCCCAGAGCCACCCATCGACTTCGACAACGACCCCCACGTCGCCACCCACGACGACTGGGCCTCCCCAGACGACATCGCCTACTACCCCCGTCTCCCCCTCCTCCCAGACCTCTACAAACAGCCCGTCGCTGCCCCCCTCCCCCTCAATCTCTCCCTCGCCATGGGCTACGCCTGGTCCCCAGAGGCAAAGAAATTCCAGCCGCTGTATCCCCCGATCCAAAGCCCCCCCAGGCCCCCCCTCTCCGTCGCACGCTCCACTTCCCAACAGGACCTCGACGATCCCGATCTCTACCACTATACCACCGCCCCGCCCACAGCATTCCTTCGCACCCCAAAACAGGAATGCGACATCCCCTTTCCCGACCTGTACAACAATCCCTTTGGCGCCTTCCGCCCCATCTTGGACCCAGGTTCGCTCATTCTCACCCCCCTCCACCCCACTCACCCCCATACAGCCCCCACTGACCCCGCCTCTGCCCTCGATCTCGCCCTCCAGTACCCCCAGCCCAATCCAGTCCCGGTGTCCTTGCCCGCCCTGTCCGCTCCCGTTCCGCGACATTCAGCGTACTTTGGCGCATCCCTGCTCAATAATTGCGAGCGCACGTGCCAGGAACAGGAACATCACCAGGAGCGCCATGCTTTGCGGGTCCTTACACAGGGTCTACAGGAACAGCCCACCGTCCGCCCAGCCGAGGTCTCCCCCGTTATCCCCTTTGCGGACCTCCCCGACACCGGCGACGAAGATGCAGAGGGCGAACCCGATCTCGAGCCCTTGTGCCTCCACACCAATCCCAGTGGACATTGTACGGTCGGTCAATATGGCTATCCGCCAAATTTCATCAGAGGGTCGCCATCAGGGACGCCCGGGGGTGCTACTGCGGATGCGGAGGCGGCCCAAGAACTCAATGGCGATTATGATTACAGACCTGAAGAAGATGACGACGACGACGGCGACTTTGACCCTCGCTGCCATGTCACGTCAAAGAACACGCGTACCTTACGTTCTCGATCCATAGCCGGTAGAAACCGCTATCATCCTTATGGTCCTGATCTCTCATCCCCTGCTGTCAAGTGTTCCCCCAGATCGCCCCTCATCTCTGCCTCTGACATGTCCCCTGGGCAGCTCCCCAGGATGCGCAAGAGCACCAGGACCCTCCCTATCCCCGTCCCCGTCCCCAATCTCACCAAAAAGTCCAGGGGCCGGAGAGTCCCAACAGTCAACGGCACCAACAGCGGTCGTGGCCAACGAGATGCAGCGCTGGGTGCCCGCATCTATCTCTGTGACGTCAGCGGGTGTGGCAAGTGCTTTGCGAGGGGAGAGCACCTCAAGAGACACATCAGAAGCATTCACACCTATGAGAAACGTGCGTGTATGCGCCTGTACACGTCACTTTGTGCTTACTGGATTCTTTTAGCGCACAAATGCCCATATCCCGGGTGCGGAAAGGAATTCAGCCGGCACGATAACCTGGGTCAGCATATGAAGGTACATAAGGACCTTCCCAAAGTTGTGGAGCGCAGAGGCGGTGAAGCATGACCAAAGGTGTGTGCTTCGGCGGCGGTCCGAGGCCTGTGCTCACTCGCCGACGTGACGGCAGTGGACGAGTGCACGATACGCTTTCCTTTCTGTCACACTTCTCTTCTTATTTCCTCACATGTGGTGTTCATCCTGCGTTGTTATTTCCACCTTCCCCCCTTTGGACACTCTTCCATGCTCCGCCTTGGTCGTCGTCGAGGTAGCCATCATTCCGTTTTCGCAAGCACAGCTTGCGATATACCTGCCGCCATCGCGTCAACATTATGCTTGCGCTCTCTATGCTTTTATCGACGCTTCGCTCAGTCGTCCACCAAACTTGTCGTTTCGGCACATGAAAATTTCTTCTCCTTTTTCGAACATGGGTTGTAGACGCTAACGAATTTTCCACGTCCTTTCACGACCTTGTGTGTATTTTATCGCCGTCGGGACTCCCTGTATCATTATTATCGCATTATCACATCCGGACATTTTCTTTGCCGCATCCGTTCATGATTTATTGTCGGCTATGTAGCAAATACGATTGTAAAAAGGGTATGGTACGGGCTTATGCTTTTTGTCTGGCACGCTTAGAGGCATTTGTTTTGGGACATGAATGGTATTTTTTCATGTGATTACTTTGGGGTTGGAACCTGATCGCGTATCTCGGAATGAACGGCCAACTGTGGCTCGATCACGGTGGTGCCCTCGACTCATTTAGCTCAACTTGGCGGGCATTGCCATTTAGTATCTCGGCGGAAAAAAAACGCTGTCATCACAACTAGTAAAAAATATACAAGGGTAGCTGCGGGGGAAAATCACGAGTCAGGCAAACGATCGAGGTGAGAGAAATACAGAGACCTACGAGACAACCGGTACACAAAAAGGAAACGCGATCGGGGGTCACGATGCCAAGATAAAATAGATACCAACGGCGTGCCGACGCGGCCGACGGCTATGCGTCATCTGTCATGATGGCAAAGAATTCCTGTTCGTTGATTTCCCCGTCTTGGTCCAGGTCAAATTCGTCAATCATCGCCTGCCTAGGGAATGGAAGACGAGAGGTGAGCAAAAAAGGAACGGCAGTGAGAAAACAAAACGGGCACGGGCATACGAAAACGGGCGAGTGGGGCGAGGTGCCAACGGAATGAATACGCACAGCTCGTCGTCTTCTAGACGGTCCCCGATTTCCTTGGCTACTCTGCGCAGATTCCGGAGGCTAATCTTTCCCGTGTTATCGTCGTCAAAGAGCTGGAATGCGCGACGGATCTCTTCCATCGGATCTCGCGCGAGGATGCGCTCGCTCACTGGGGGAACGTGGGTGAGTATCAAGCGGTGCCCCGCCGTGCGCACGACGCAACTGATTTTCGCAAAATCCTCAAACTCCATGAGTCCGTGCCCGCTCTTGTCGTGGTCCCGGAGGATCTTGAGGACCTCTGCCTTTTTCATGTCGAACCCGAGCGCGCGCATCGCGACCTTGAGCTCGTGGTAGTCGAGCGAGCCATCCTTGTCCGTGTCAAAGAGCTCAAAGGCTTCCTTGATCTCTTGCTTTTGTTCATCGGTGAGCTCGGGACGGGTGTGTGTCCGTCGTTTGGCTTTTTGGGCAGAGGTGGCGTACATGGCTGCTCGTTGGACGAGTTGTTGAGGAAGAGACCGTCGTCACGTGTGGACAGACGCGTGTATGACCCCGGATACCTATCGTTCCCATCGATAGCCTCAGCCTGCCACATGTACTACTGCGATCTCTGCAACCGCGACTTTGGGAGTTGGGAACCAGCACATGCTCAACGCATCCGCTCATAACTGGTGTGGGCGCTGCAACCGAGACTTTGACACCGGGGGCGTCTGCCGCCAATTCACGCCGTGCAGAATCCCGGACACCATTTTTGCCGCGAATTTGAGAGCGGGGATCGGCTGACGATACACCGCATCAAGGACCACTCTTACTGCGAGCTGTGTGCTAGGTTCTTTCAGAGCGCCCGGGGACAGCATGCGCATGCCAACATGTCGTTTGCGGACTAGCTGTGAAACCTCTTGTTGTCCGCCGACTGTGCTTCTTGTGTTTACGTCTTCTCTAGGGACGGCTGTATTGACAGTCCTTTGGTCGATTGTGAAGAGCACGTCCCCTACTTTATTTGGATCAATGGATGAAACGTATCTTGCAGTTTTCTTTTCCTGTATGACAATGATGATACCGCTAACCCAATGGAAACAATGGAAAAGTTTGCCGACGGCAGCTGTTCCAGTGCCATGATCCCCTCGGCCGATAGCAGGGAGAAAGAACACTGCCAGGGTCATCATCATCCATTCTATGCATGGAGTTTCATGATGCAGGTAAGCCTGTTTCTGAAAATAAAAGAGATGATAGCCCTTCGTCCGCAGAGCCCTCGTCTTTTCAATGCCGCAGGGGTATCTTCAAAGTCTCATGGCATCTTCCTCGAGTTGTAGATGATACAGCGCATGGTGCCGATGGCGAATTACCACTCTGTCCAATGTCTGGCCTTGGGACCGTACACTGCTCGCATCGTCGCCGTCCTCGGGAATTGTCAAAGGCCAACGGCGACTTAGTCTCGCGCTGATCATTAGTCCACGTACAAACGGTTTGCGCGTGTTGGGAGCTTGGTTCATGACAAAGTTAGGTTCAAGCAATGCGAATACCTATCCTTCTTCCAAACCGAGTGCGTGAAGAGCCCATCACGATTGGGTGAGTCCGTGCAATGTGCGTCAGTTGCGTCGCAGTCCCTGACATGTTGGTCCATGCAGAAGAAAAGGGGATAGTCATCACGTGCGCACAGCAAAAACGCGCATAGGACCCCAGACACCAGACATATTACCCAGCTCCTCTCGTTAATCCTTGTTCGTTCCCATGTGCTACTGCGATCCCTGCGGCCGCGACTTTGGCAGCATGGAGTCCTATCGCCAGCACATGCACAACTCCTCCGCTCACAACTGGTGTGAGCCCTGTAACAAAGATTATGATTCTTGGGACGCTCTCCGACAACACTATATCCAGAGTCCCAGACACCACTTTTGCCGTGACTGCGACACGCACTTGGACACTGACTATCTGTTGGGGATACACCGCCTCGAAGATCATTTCTATTGTGCGCCCTGCGATAGGTTCTTTGATACGCCCCGCGGACAGCATGAACATAATCGACAGGTGCACTGATGCTCAAACGTGTGTGTGCTTTTTTGATTCTCGATTATCCTGGCTGATTCGTGCCCGCGTTAGCGTGTGAGGATTCCCACAGCAGCTCGATTAAATAAGTACGTTGTTGGCAAGTCACTAACGATACCTTGGCCTGGTGCTAACCGTGCCGTGCTCGCCACCATTGCGTACAACAGTTCGTACATCCGAGGTGAGTCAGAACTTTCATTCCGTTATTGTGGAGCGCTAAATTTGAATAACAGAATCAGTCTGTGACTGTTTCTGCCAGGGTCCCGTGCACTTGTTGGTTGCGGAGGGATCTACCCAATCCTTTTCCCTTTCGTTGCATCTTCGATTCATCCGATAGCAACATACTAGTACTTTCTTGTCGAAACCGAGTGCGCTTGCGAAGACGTTATCGTTTGTCTGGTACCATTTATTTATGACTTCTTTGTTCTTTGTTAATCGCCTGCTCTGTACCAACATTGTTGATAGTCATTTTTTTCTCATCACCCTTATGCAAAGAATTCACACCCGTTTGTTGATCGTTTGTGCATGCTGACCCCCTGAGGCGGAGGAACGGTCACGTGTACGCACGCGTCTAGGACCCCGAAACCAACTGATAAAAGCCGCGTTCGTTATCAGATACTCTTTGCCCCTTACCATGACCTATTGCAATTCCTGTGACCGTCAGTTCAGAAACTATGATGCCTATTTCCAGCACATGGAGATGTCCACCTTTCATAACTACTGTTCAGACTGTGGCGAAGACTTTGAGTCATTGGCTGCTCTCAGACAGCACTGGATCCAGAGCTCTAGTCACTCCTTCTGTCGCCAATGTTACTCCCACTTTTGTGACAACGTCACGCTGGTTGAACACAGCATCAACACACATTCCTACTGCGCGCAATGTGACCGGTTCTTCCGGAACGATCAGGGCGCGAATGAGCACCGTCGACAGGTTCATCACTACTGCGCCGAGTGTCGACGTGAGTTCGACTCTGCGAGCAACTTGGATAATGTCAATGCTTTTGTCATTGTTTAGGAGGCTAACTCCCCCCCTTGCAGCACATGAGATCGCGCACGCACTGTCCAAAAAACGTGCCCTGTATGTACCGGAATCGCGGTTGCCCAAGGCACTTTGTCAGCAAGTCTGCCATGATACTGCACCTCGAAACCGGGACATGCGTGTCGGGGGTTGACCGTGAATCGGTCAACAGGTACGCCCGGGAGCGAGATCGTGGCAACATGATCACCGTGCCACAGCGCCTCCTTACCGATGGTGGCGAGACCAAGCGGTACGTCGCCACGGAGCGGTCGTAGAATGGGCAAGCGTACGAATGTGTGCTTTGCCACAACACATTCCGAACACTCAGTGCCCTCAACCTCCATCTCGCGAGCCCGAGGCACCAAAAGAAGATATACCGCTGCCCCCAAAACAGCTGTCACGCGACGTTCCGTGCTCTTAGTGCCTTCTGCCAGCACGTTGAGAGTGAAAAGTGCGGTGTCATGCGGTTTATGCGCGATGGACATATGGATCATTTGTTGGGGGGCATGAGCAGATTGCGTATTGAGGGTGAGTCAGAAGTGGTTTCATCGCTGATGTGGCACTGAATGAGAGCAGGCTAGATAACTTTGTTGGTGGCAACGCAGATGGCCGCTCATTCATTTCCCTTTTCATTCGCAGTTACGCCTCGTGTAAGTTATTTCATTGATTTGGATGTGAGTCATATCGAAGTCGAGGGTACGCATGTGGTTTGTATTGAATAGCCTCTGGTAGTACTAGGAAATGCGTGTAGGACCCCGAATACCTCGTATAAATGAATTGCCTTTTGTATTTCTCAACTTTATGGGACCCTACTGCGATCCTTGCGAGCGTTGGTTCAAACACTGGGATGCATATCGCCAGCACATGTCCAACTCCTCCTTTCACAACTGGTGTGAAGACTGTGACGAGGACTTTGACTCTTACTCTGATCTCAGGGAACACTGGATCGAGAGTCCCGATCACGCATTCTGCCGCCAATGTGACGAGCACTTTGATGATGACGAGGACCTGCTGGAACACTGCCGCGACGAACATCACTTCTGCGCGCGTTGCGACCGGTTCTTTCGGAGCGACCAGGGCCTGCACGACCACAATCGACAGGTGCATCACTACTGCGTCCAGTGTCGACGCGTGTTCAACTCTGAGAGTAATCTGCGCTCGGTGGGTGCCTCTCTCGCTCACGATCATATGGGCAGCTCACGTACTCGTCCAGCACATGAACTCGAGCGTGCACCAGCCCAAGGATGTGGCGTGCGCATTCGAGCACCTCGGCTGCACCAGGTACTTTGTCAGCAAGTCTGCCATGGTCCTCCACCTCGAGAACGGGGGGTGCACGTCCGGTGCAGACCGCGGCATGATCGACTCGTTTGTGCGCCAGCGAGATCGTCGCAACATCATCACCGTCCCCCGGCGGCTGCTCACCGATGGCGGGGAGCGGCGGCGGTTCATCGCCACGGAGCGGTCGTGGAACGGGGACGCGTACGAGTGCGTGCTCTGCCACAGGACGTTCCGGACGCTCGACGACCTGAACCGGCATCTCGCGAGCCCGAGGCACCAGGAGAGCATGTACCGGTGCCCGCACCAGGCGTGCCTCGCGACGTTTAGCACGCTGAGCGGGCTGTGCCAGCACATCGAGAGCGAGACATGTGGGGTGCTCAAGTTCCGGGTCGTGCAGGAGAGTATGGACCGTTTGTTGGGGGGGATGAGGCACTTGCGCATCCAGAACTGAAGGAATAAGGTTAGAGTCCGTGAAGTGGAGTTGCGATTCGCAGATGGCCGGGCATTTAATATATGTGTACATCTGTCCTGCCACCATATGAACTCTCTTTCCCTCGTGCTCGTCCTGGCGCACGCCGTCGCCGCCAACACGGAAATTATCACCTTTGAGCCCTCTCGACTGCCAGCTCATCTTCTCCATCTCCCCGGAAATGCGTGCGTTCCCGTCCACCCCCGTCCACCCAACCCCTCCTCATCCCCACAGCTCGACCCTCTCCCCGTCTGCTAACCCTCGCCAGTGGATGCTCACCGCAGACCCGCTCTGGCTCCTCCTCGACCTCGGCGACGCGCACGGGCTCCACACCCTCCGCGCTTCCTGGCCCGCATCCGTAAGCCCCGACCGCGCACGTGCACACCCCGCTCACCCCCGCCAGGTCCCCGCGGACGTCGAGCTCGCGCTGTACGGCGTGTTGGGGGACGAGCGCGCACGCGCCGCGCGGGTCGCGGCCGTGCCACGCGCGCCCGTCGCAA
>JBBPMS010000054.1:62138-75900 GCA_038090435.1 Phylloporus scabripes | reverse complement strand
TTTTTTTCTTTCTTTCTTTTTTTCCTTGTTACACTCATTCGCTTTCCACAGATGATACCAGTGTTCGCCCTTGGGCGTGCACATACCCTGTTGTTTTGAGATGATGAAAATGTGGATGTATACTGACAGCATATGCAAACTAGGATTAGACGCGCTCGACTCTATGATCATTAGAGAACCGTCCATTATTCACGTATAGCAACTTCTGTACACGGCGTCAGATGGGCGCGCAGCCAAAGACTGAAAAACTCACTGAAAAACTCGTACGAAAGCCAACATAGCGCATTGCTGGGCATGTGCGTCAGCACGCGTGGAGATATCCCTCGCCCAAAACCTTTGATCCCATCCCGTCTCCAAATCACTCGCAAGGCGTCCGTCATACCGCCTAGCCTCCGAATCTCGGGATCGTGTGATGTACCGCGCGTCTGCAGGAGCGTTTTGGCTACATCAAGTGGCGTCGTTACCCCGGCAGCGACACCGCCCGCCATACCGCCCGCGATCATGTGCGTCACGGGTGAGTACTCTCCCTTGGGGTTCAGCACCTTCTTCATCTGCTCATACACCGTAAACTGCACGGCCGTGAACGGGACGGACATGGTCAACGTCGTCGGATAGGACACGTAAAACGCGCCGAGGCCCTCGGTGCGATAGACGACCCGGATGGCGGTGAAGACGGAGCGAAACTCGGACTGGTGTACCTGCATCCGTTGTTTGATGACTGTAAGCAACACGGAGGTTGGGTGGCGGGCGTGCGCGGAAGCCGAGAGCGCTCACCGTCGAAGGGGTTCATGAGCGCGTCGCTCGCGACGGTCGCGGATGCCCCGGCGAGAGCTAGAGGGGCGTGAGGGCGCGGACGGACACGACAGACGGGCACGCACACGTCGCCAGCCACTGGTTCCCGGCGTGGTGGCCGCCCGCGAGCTCCTTGACGGCCTCGTAGGTGCCAAAGTGGATTGCGTGGGCGGGCCCTGCGCCGAGTATGACCGAGGACACGCCCCGCCACAGCACGCGCATGCCCTCCGTGGAGGATATGCGAGTGAACGCATTGCCGATGCCTGTGTACACCGCGGCCTGCGACGCAGCGAACACCTGCATCCGCGTCTGGGGAGGGGGTGTGAGTGCGGGCGGGTGGCGGGCGGGGTGGGACTCGCCTTGATGCTGTCTATGGGGAACATGACTGCGTGCTCCGTGATGCCCGCCTGGAGAACGATCAGTACGGTCACTTGTTGCAGCCAGGAGGACTCGCCAGGGCACCGGCCAACATATTTACCTAGTGGCCAAGATGAGCAGCAGCACGCGCAGGGAGGATGAGACAGACCGTGAGTCCTGCATTGGATGGCAATCCTTCGTACTCGACCTCGTCCGTCATGGCGTTGCCAGAGTCGATTCGTGTTCGTCGGGGTAATGGCGGAGGCTGAGGGTGGGAGAGCCGAGTTTTTTTTTTCCCTACGACACGCAAGGATGGAGGAGCGCCTCAACACTGCAAATATGAGAAAAAAGCGTTCGTCCCATCGGGACAGGTCAGACTGTGATGTTTTGAACGAACATGTATACGCTAGCAACACGTAGATACACCACAACTACTGCCTCTACGGTAGCTGAGCCTTGTCTGCAGCAGCTAGCCTGTCGTGTTCTTCAATATCCCTAAGAACGAGCGCATTCAGTCATGGGAACACGAGGCGTTCTGGGATGCTCACGCAGCTTCCCATGGATAGTCCAGCCTGGAGTCAATCATCAGATCGGAATTCCACGGCCATGATCCAACTCACCACACATCGCCCACTTCTGCGCCCGCGAAATACCTGATGAGAAATGTGCCGCTCAGCGGTCATCCGGCCGAGCCTTTGAACGACACGCACGGGACATTGACCGGTAACTCGCCAATCTTTGGCTTCAGCTTGTTGTGCACGACAAAGACCGCAAACTCGGTGCGGTTGGCCGTGCGCTCGGACTCTGGCAGCGTCTGCAACGTCCGCTCGACATCCTTGTGCAGTTCCGACAGGGCATACCTAGGCATGTGTCAGACCCTCGGCCGAGAAAACGGCTTATCCAACTGACTGAAGCGTCTTTCGGGTATCATCGACTTCATCCTGCGATGACAGCTGGATTGCATATCAGATAACACGACCCGAGCGCCGATCACGCACTACAATGAGAACCCTTCGGCCCAACAAGGTCTTGCCGGGATCGGGTCCCCTGCCGAAATATGCGAGCATGGGTGACTGGGCGAAAGGAATAACTTACAGCCATTGCGTACGGATGACTTCGTTGCCTATCTGCTCCGCGGTTGTTCCCGGGAGAGGCTCGTATAGCGAAAGGCCGATAGCTTGAATGGAAATGTTCTTGTTCGTGGCCGAATCTTTTAGGAAAGTACGCTAGATATGGCGAATGAAGACCACATCGGGGTAGATAAATAACTCTGTCTTACCAATACCCGCGCAGGAAAAAAGCCGCTTTGGAACGAGAACGTGGTCAATGGTTTTATCGCGCGATGGAGCACAGAACTGACCCTCCTCCTGAAGCGAGTTTGGTCAGTTGGACCGTCGCTCATCCCAACACACACACACACCGATTGCAACGAACAAGTTTGGGTTGAATGTGGCGATCTTGTCCGCGCTGTCTTTGATGATGTTGTGAATGTCGTTGTAGGTCGCATGGAAATGCCTGAGTTCGCCCATCGCGGATCAAGATGATACCAAGTCTAAGCTCAGCGGATCGGAACGTTGACAAACTCAAATCGGAAGGTCTATTTAATGATCGAAATACAGAGAACGAAACCCGATATCTAACCCCAAGCTGCAGCCGTACTGCACAACGAATCGTCAGCGGACTGCGCCAGAAAACCTCACGGCAACTGACCTGTAGTTTACGATGAGATGCCCATCCGTCGCAAACGACTGCTCGTCTTAGCAAACAGACATGGAACTGAACCGCACACGCACCTTGAACAGGTTGGACACGGTGTCGTCTGGCGCGGGCGAGAACGCCAGGTTGATGTACGTGAACTGCTCGCGGCGTCAGCGCGTACCACCGCCTCAAGGAGGGTCCCGTACCAATGGGTCCCCAGCCTTCCACCCCAGCTCCTTTCTCAGAAACTGAATCACCGCCTGGAAGCGGTTTGCAGCCGTGATCTTGTAAAAGTTTTGCTTCATGATCGGGGCATTACCGACCGCCTTGAAACGCACGACAACTAAGAGAGAGAGAGGGATCAAGGATGAACACACGGCGCGAACGAGAACACGCACCTTTGGAGGGATCCTTCTTCTTGTACGTTTCCAAGGCTTGGATGGCCTGCATAAGCGACTCGCCATCTTCGCCCGCCGTCCAGGGAAGGGTGGCCTGGCGGCTGAGGTCCTCTGGGCTGCCGGGTGGTTGGGTCATCCAGGTTGTAATCAGGCTCGCGCACCGCCGGTGTTTGCCGGCCCATGCTTGATCATGGCCAACAACGGTGAGCCATCCACCGGCCCCAAAGCCATCGCAAGTCTCGCCAAAAAATCATCAGACGTGACCCGACAGGGCACTCAGAAACTCAAGTTTGTTCCGACGCTACCAGCGCGGAGAAAGAAAGAGTACGCTACACGCCCATCACGCCTCTGTGTGTGCTCACGGGGTACGTCCACAGACAGGCCAAGCAGGTATGCAGTCTTGCTTTTGTTCCCATCCACGCATGAATGGTGTCTAGGAAGCCACACAGACGTCTGCACAACCCTCGGACAAGGGCGATGGCAGAGTGCGCGGTAGAGGAAGAGGTCGGGGGGAAGCAAGAGGCGCTGCGCCTCGACCGCCTCCTGTTGAGATGACCGCCAGCGGCCCCTTTGCAATGGGTCCTGCTCTGGCAGGCACTTCTGCCCAACGCAGTACACCGAGGTCAAGCTTTGCGCCGATCGTTCCACACGGCACCGCAAAAGGTTCGGCCTTGGGTGCCAACCTATCAAACCCGGCACCGCCGACTCTGAAGGAGAAGCAACGCGAGAATCCGATTGTTGGGCCTCCCCAGCCACCAAAAACCGAAAGTGACGAAGAAGTTTACTCGGAACCGGACGAGGGTGTCGAAATTATCGATATGCAGAATGTGCACCAGTTGGATTGGATGGCACCCGAGACCCTGCAAAGAGATCGACGAGACCGAAGAAAAAGAAAGCAGGTGAAGACCGAGGTTGAAGAACCTTTGTCACCATCGGTTTTACAGGGTACCCTGCCTTCTCTTCCACTTGTTGGTATCAACTTATGTGGATTCAAAGGACCTTGCAACGAGACCTCAAATGCACTCGATCTGAGCGAAAGCGAGGAAGAAGAGATGGAGGATCTTATGGAAGATTTCACCGTTCAAGCTAGTGTGGCCGAGGTGCGTGCTCCTACTGGGATCCGTGAACACAGGAAAACAATGTTTTCAGGAGGGTACTCCACGGGAATGGTTATATTTCTTCCAGTTCCCAGAACCTTTCCCAACATTTGCATCGACCCCAAAATTCTCAAGAGGGATGGATATGGACACCCCAGATCCCGGATCCTCTACGTTGAAGCGCAAAGTATCTTTTGGAGCGGATGTCGGGCCCTCCTCGGGATCAGCGACGCTTGAGGCACCAAAAGTCGATGGCGTAATTGGTCATATCGAGGTCTACCGTAGCGGAGCCGTGAAGATGCGTCTGGGTAATGGAATCGTTCTGAATGTACGGCCCTTCAGTAAAATGTTTGTGGTGTGTAACAAAGTATTCCAGGTTTCAGAGGCAACACGGCCATCGTTCCTGCAGCAAGCGGTTCACTTGGACATGGAAAACAAAACGCTCCATATACTGGGCGAGATCAACAAGAGATTCGTGGTTTCACCAGATATCGATGCTTTGTTGAGTTGTATGGAGCTTGCGGACTCAACCGCGGCTGTGTTCGACGACACTAATCTCCTCAAGATGGATTTCACTTAATAATTCGATACCACGTTGATCAGATACAAATGTATGGGTAGACTGAAATGAAGTGTCATCAGCACATTGATACGAGAGGAATAGAAAGCAAGGGAAAAATGTCAGAGAAAGCGGTAGAATGTCTACCGAAGGTAGCTGAGATGGGTTTTCTGCAGTGCAGGAAGGCTCCTGCATAAAGCCAAATGCCTCAAACATCATGCTGGGGAAGCTGTCACGTCGAGGGGAAAGACTCACCATGGGCAAAAGGATGAAGAGCGATGCGGAGGAGATGGCTTATATAGTCGCGAATGCAAACTCCGACGTCAGGATGTCTTCCGACTCGCCAACACCGCAGTATACCTTCCAGTCGTACTCGGATGCGCCACAGACGTCCGCCGCGGCGGCCACCAGCTCGGCCACCACGACAACCGCGCCTCAGCCGCAGACCCGACAGGCAGCGGAGGAGGCGCGCAAGGACCGCACTCTGGCGGAGTTCCTCCTCATGCTCGACGAGTACGAACCCCTCGTGCGTCTGGTGCGGTCACCCTGGCTCGCGGCTCACCTGCCCCCCGCAGATCCCCAACGAGGTCACGGACTATTATCTCCAGAGGGTCGGGTTCGAGTGCGAAGACGTTCGTCTGTAGGTGGGCCTCCTTCTCTGCCCTGCGCGTGCTCACCCGTCTGCCAAGGAAACGCCTGCTTTCCCTTGCTGCCCAGAAATTCGTGTCTGATATTGCCTCTGATGCATACCAACACGCGCGTATACGCACAAATGCGGCCAGTGGTCGGGCCCGCGCGACCGCTTCGGGACCTGGGGGTGCCAAGGTTCGTCGCTGCTACATCTCTCATTCCCTCACGTCCCCTGACACGTTCAAAGGATAAAACGAGAACAACCTTGACGATGGATGACCTGAGTGCAGCACTTGCAGAGTATGGCATCAACGCCCGAAAACCTGAGTTCTACATCTGAACTGTACTCTGTAACATTTTTTGCTAATAGGAAGCCATTCTATAACCACACGTTAAGACTGTATCACGAGAGTTCCTCAGTCCTCCATGTCAGGTGGAATGCAGACAGTTGGCATCCTTCCAAGCCATTTTAGGACATTTCTTCTGACATAGCGCCGGCACCGCAATATGTGGATCAACAGCCGCCCGAACACGCAGGTTTTCACCTTAGTCGGCTAGCAGTCAAAACGCACATGGCGTGTTTCCAAGAGCTCACCGTTCTGTCATACGGTCAGTGGGATGATGCTGCGATGAACAAGATCACATCCTGTGGACGGATGGTAAGTTAGCGTCACCGATGATGCACGGAAAAACTGCTCCCAAGGAGACATCCATTCTGAACCAAAAATGTAACCAGCGTCCCCTTATTACCACCGGCACACAAGTGCAGTGCCGCAACGTCATACCTGGCCAGCGAGCTCAATCCTCGGGAGCGGAGACCTTGGAGATTACAAGGTGTCGTAAGATGTCCGAACGACGGCCGACTGATGCCGCGGAATGAAACAATCCCGTCTTGAACGCTTAGTAGCAGTCCATCAAATGATGGTGTTCCATCGCACGCGCAAGGTCCGATCGCCACTTTTTTTGTGAGGTTCATGTGCTCATCGACTTGTTGCCGAGGTAACTTATTTTCCAGTTTTCACGATGCGACCGTGCGACCTCGGTCAACCCCTGCGGTGTCGCACGAAAAGAACGTGGGTTCAGGCCCAGGCCCGCCTACAACTATGGGGTCGCACTCGTTACGGTCTCTCTCTCTGGATGAAATTGTCAGGGTCAGTTAAGTTTTCTGCGTGCATCAAGAACACACCTCATGCTACAACCAGAGACCGAACCGACAGGCTACATCAATTCCCAGCGCTGTGTAAAATCTTCGCTAGAACCACACTTTAGCCTGCTGGTCTCTTCCGTCGGAGGTATGAGAAAGCACCGGTGAGGAATGCAAACTTCCAAAGAGATTTGATGGAAAATGGACGTTAGGAGGCATCCCGATGGAACAGAAGCCTTCAAAGTTACAAATAGAGTCTGCAATTAATGCATGCGTTGTTTTACCGTCGGTGCTAAAATCAGGCCGTGTCCGACTGGGAAGAACGGCGCCCGGTCTTGTTCAATGAAAACTTTGACCAGTGATGATTAATCCCACCTTGTCCCAGTAATCAAGAATAAATGACAGCGGGATTGCTTAGCAAGCACCTTTAGGAAGGTCGGACCGTGGAAAGTAATTGGGCCCATCCCGCTCTCTGTTCCTCTAGACATAGGTCTTGTAGAGTCCGCGCAGTATATTATCAACGTCTGATAAGGTCGCCTCTTTACGCGGGTCCTTCAGATATGCCTCCCCTTTCCCGTCTTCAACAAGATCTGCCGCGACCCGAGAGGCCACATGCCAGTGTTGAGGATGCAACCCCCTGGAAAAAACCTCGATCACCGCAGGATCCCTGGAATGTGTTATTCCAGGGCAAATAAAAATCGCTAAGACACTCTACCTGTCCAAGAGTGCTTTTGCTTCAAACAGAAGACCCGAATCAAGGCCAGTTTCTGCACTCGCATTCACATAATCACCGTTCTTCAGAATATGGCTATCTTTCGGCTGTAGGATCTTGGTTGCAGATGGCAATGAGGCCGCCATGCTATTGTTACTAGGTATGAACGAGTGAGAGTAAACCACCATCAGACATACCCACCGTTGACTGTCCTCGCTTAGGGTCCGATCAATATCTTCGAGCAGACATAGCGATAGTTTCGTCAAAGCTTCCACGCCATCCACATCCAAGTCACTACCAAGCAGCGCCAGAGCGTGTTCGCCACGCTGAGAAATAGACTGAATCGCTGCTACTTTATAACATTGACTGTACTAACCTTGAGTAGATATATCCTCCTCCGAGAGGTATCCAGCGGTTCGCCACGAGGAGCAAGAAACACGTCTGACCAAGTGAAGTGTGGTTCGTGGCAGGGGGTCTCTGTGACATCGCCGTCCAGTGAACAGTTGGGCACAACCTGCGAAGAATCCAAAGTGGGCGAAGGAGCTCTGGATGGACGGGGCGTAGAGACGTCATCGTCCAAGTTTACCCCGTGTTTTTCGTGGTCGTCCAGTGCACAAGGCTTTTCCGCAGGTAAACCAAATGAATTTTCAGACGCGATCGCGTCCTCCAGTGCGTTTTGATCGACTTGCGCCTCGGTGCGTTCACATCCAGAGAGGGGAACGACGCCATTGCAGGTAGTCGTAACCGGATCCTTAGTATCAACACCTCTCCGGAATGATGGCCAGGCCCATTTCCGAATGTCCATACTCGTACTTATGCTTACACCAAAAAAGCCACCTGACGGTGATTCCGTCAAGGGCGTTCGTCGGCCATCTTGATCTCCATCACCCGATCTTTCCAACTGAGTCGGGGCGGCAAGCCCAGGCGTTGGAATGAGCCGGTTCATTAGATGTCGCGCCAATGCGACAGGGTATTGTGAGTTTCTATATCTGCTAGAAGGAACGACATGAGTTTGCGTCAACACAAGCGCATCAACTCCTTTGGGTATCTGTGACGAGAAATTATCAATGATAGGATGGATTAACTGATAGGATGGATGTAGAAGCACGCCTGAAGAAAAGTCAGATAAATCCCAGGGGGGAGAGACATGCACGCACCGAGGGTTGTGCCAAAGCTGAAATCCTTGTCTGGATCCCACGACCACGCCCAAACAGTAAAGAACCGCTCGAGCTGCGATTCCAAAACTTGTCGCCCTAGGGAAGACAATATCGAACGAAAGGAACCGTGAGTCAACTAAGAGTCGCATCAGATCAGTCCCCCGAGACAAACTCGACGCCGACCTTGAATTGCTCGTAGCCGCGCAAGAGGTGCGCTCGTATCGCAAAATCATGTAGCGAGCCGTCATGGTATTCCAGCTGCAACGCTTGACTCTGATCTTCCTCCTTGGCCTTCCCCTTGCCTTTATCTCGGGTTTTGGGTTTCACGGCCGGCGCACGGGGCGTCTTTGCTAGTTCGACAGCCTGAGGGACAGACACTCTAGCAACAAGACCGACCGGCGAAATTCGTACATACCACGTGCATCCAAAAGTGGGGCTCCGGGCACACCATGACCATGCGCCGGGACTGCGAATGAACGTTCTGGCATGGATCTGTTGAATGGAAGATCCTGGCGAACATTTAGTGTTGCACACACCCGCCCCGTTTTCATTTTTCCCTCACTCTGCGAAGTTTACGAGCGCCTTGGCGAGCCCGACCTGCCTCAGCATCTTATCCCGTGATACGGCTCGGTCGTGGGAGGTGTAGAACAGAATCTGGGCTTGTTCCTCTGCATCTTCGTCGTCGTCGTGTGTCTGTGAGATGTCCGGTCGAAGGGTGGGATTGTAGATCGTCAAGTATAGCAGAGCCGGAGAGATTCTGCTCATGTGGAAACAATCAAAAGTCACCGCAAATAAGATGGCAAACAGCTGCAAAGCCTTGAGGCCAAGTGCAACGCTGGCGTGTATGTACTACAAATACGTGATTATGTTGGTAGATTACAGTCTTGAGCTCTAAGGTTTTGGTATCTCATCATTGTCCACAGTTTCATTCTTCTGTGAATTCGCATCAGAAAACGGGTGGGAATCAGAGTCAACCGGCGACGGCGATGAAGAAGACATTATCTGCCACTCTCTCTCCGAGAGTCCAATAGGACTGGCTTCAAGTCCTTGTGGGTCTGGCGTCTCGTCGTCATCGGCCTCGACCTCGTTAGATGACGTAGGCGACGCCTTGTCGAGGGAAGACGGGAAACGGAATGTGGGATCGTCCTCCATCAGGAGCGATATGTGAGCGGCGGAAAAGAGTGGGTGCTGAGATTCCTCAAAATTGGGCGGATCATCAAGGGGAGGAGGGGAGGAAGAGGGTGTCGACTTGTTCTGCGAGGGTGGCGTCCGCCAACCGACGACTTGTGACTTTTGAGGCGACACGAGAGCGGGTGCCACAGCCTCGTTGGGAGGGGTGGGGAGCTGGATGTCTGCAGACGGGGCAGGGTCGGGAGCCTCATCCGATAACCGTGCTTGTTCTATCTTAGAGTGAGTTTTACCACCGAGCGGATCATTGCTCCGTCGCTTGTAGAACAGTAGGTACGCGTTCGCATTCTGCGGGGCACATTAACGATTATCTTGCGAACAGTGTACTTGACTCACCACTGCTTGTTGTGCTTCGCTCCTGGTGACGTACGAGTCGTCGAAGTGGTACCATTGCTCGGTGACGTGATTGAACGCATAAGCCCGATAATGACCACCACCCAGTCCACCCAGATGTTCGTCAACCGCGTACAAGTCATAAATCAGAGGTTCCTCAACGTTGCGAATCCCCAACTCCTCAATATCAACTCCATCCTCGGCCAACCTCAGTCCAACCTCGCGCTCGCGACTGAGAGTGGTGAGGTCGAGACCTTCAATGGGAAATTCGACGAACGTATCAATCTTGTCCCTGAGCGCACGGCTGTTACTGAAACGCTTCAGATGCACTGCTAGAATATCTGGCACGCTCCACACGTCAAACTTTTTGGTCGCCTGCTGATGCTTCTTACACCGCGGGCAATACCACAGATCATCTTCGCCCAGTTGCTCTTTCTTGGTGAATTCTATCAAGCAATCATTAATGGTGAGTCCCTTGCTTTTCTTTTCCGAAGCCGCCTTCTTTGCCTCGATGTACTCGGGGTGCGAGAACGTAGTCCACGCGGCGTTCGTCCATAGCGAATGCTCCCAGCTCGACACTTCATCACCGAAATAGTACACTTTCAAGTTTTCGTCAAATTCGCAGTAGAGCGCGTCCGTTTCTTTGAGCAACGGGGCACCATTTTCCATCTCCTCTATACGAGTTTCCCAGGATTCGTAGCGTTGGCTCGCGGGGTATGCATATCCAGTCCCATAGTCTTTTTGACCAGCCTGAAGGCGTAGGTTGAAAATATCCTTTTTGATTCCGACGATCTGGGGAACGCCGTTGACGTCGGTCTCCATCGGAGACTCATCCTGGAGTGTGGTCCCCTCATCGGTGATATCCCCTTCATCGACGTTCATGTCCTCAACACGAACGATCTCCCCGTTTTCTTTGATCTCCGTTAAAGAATCCATTGGCGGAATCGGGATAGGCACTGAGTCGGCGGATGCAGATGGAACTTCCTCCCACGTGAAAAGATCACGAGCACAGCTGGTCCATCGCTGAAGACGATTCACCACGGCCTCGTATATGGCTTGAAAGCTCCGAGCAGATTCTGGGTCGATGACCACGATGAAAGGGCGACCAAAGTTGGCCGGGCCGCGGAAGGTGTACGGCTGCCGCGAGGATTGAAGGTCAATCATGAACACCGGAAGAATGAACGGATCCGCTTCCTTCGATTTGTATAATCGGCTTTGGCGTGCATTGCATGGTAGTTCGAAGCATGCGATGGTATCCCCATCCGACATATCACCACAGAGCACGTTATCATCAAGGTTCTTGTAGAACCTGTGGTTAAATATCTCCAGTGTCAAGAGCTAAAATGAAAAATCAGTAAATTGGAACGAGGAGGAGAGCATACAAACATTCTCCGGAGGTGCACCCATCCAACGGCCAAGGAGTGCCCGAAGCTCCTTGAACGTAGAATCGCGACCAATTTCAACGGGTACCTGTGCGATTGCAGTAAATTTCTTGATTCGGGTCACTGGGATCAAATCTACCTTGACATGGGGACTCGATAAATCCCATGGAACATATTCGATGGTGTGCTTCCACTTCTTGGTCACAGGAATAGGTAGAGTAAGATACATGAATGGGTCAAAGGTTATCGAGACCTGGCGGGAAAGAAATAAGGAGTGTGTAGTTGGGCGACTGCCAACATACCTTTTCGCATTCTGGGCACACTAGAGTACTCTGATACTGTCCTTGGAACAAATCCACGATAACACTGTCATTACGCTGCATGTATCCATGCCACGACTTTTGAGCCAGTTGCGCAAGTTCCAGATCTCCACCACCCTCCCAATCTGGCTTCTCTACATATGGTTTCTTGAGCACGCGATTGAGGTCTTCGTGGAGCCCGTCGAGTAGGAAAGCCACGAGTTCCTGCGAGTCGTGTTGTTGATATCCACTAAATTGAGGTGCGAAACGCTGCAGCTGCATCTTGAATTCACGTGGTGAATACGAACTTGCGGTGGAATCTTTCGCCCAGATACGATGTAAAAGAGCGCCAAATACCTCAGCGATAGCACCGCCCATTCCCAGGGGATTATCGGGGTTGAGTTCGTTCTGATAGACGCCAGCTGCGAGGGTTGAATAGATGAAAGACATCACAAGATGATGGCTCACAGAGGAAGTAATCTGTGAGCTCTTTTGTATGAGCAAGACACTGAAGTGCGGAGTTCATGAAGCAGGTATTGCCCCTTGCGTTGGAGTCAGATCAGGGGATCGAACGAGGGGGAACGCGTACATATTTCCAAGACCAAGGGTGCCGGGTTCTTGTGTCACCCTGTTTTTAGAAAATCCAAACGACTTGAAAGGAGTGACTTGTAAATCCTGGGTTTTGGCAGATGATCCTGCGGAGGGTGCGGGTGAAGGTATCTGTCGAGGCTGAGACTGAGTGACACTCGTCGTCGCGGTACCCTTTCCGATGCGAGTGAAAAAGTCGTCTCCACCAAATAATGGAGGAGGAACAGCTGGGGCAGAGACCGACGTTGTGGACGTTTGGTCTGCTATCCATTTGCCGTCCTGCTGGAACTCGACCACAAAAGGGTCATCGAAATTGATCAATGCGTCCTCGAGTGTTGTGTCATTTATCTCTAATAGTTCTGCACCATGCGCGGCAAGTCTCGAAGCAGGAAATTGCGATCCTGCGAATTCTCCGGGTTGAATTTTCCATATCCTATTTGGTATATTTGAACGGGCGGACTGGCTGGCAACGAGCTCCTTGCTGAGGGACTTCACTGTATCCTTTATAGAGAGGGTGACGTAGGTGTGGGGAGGGCCAATTGGGCCATCCGATTGGGAGTCAATGAGAGTAAGTACTTTGAGGCGGGGAGGACGAAGTTCTAGGCTAGGTTCGGCGAGGTGGCCTCGCGCAATCACGGAACGGGGCAGTGGGTGGATGGCTGGACCATACCTAGAGGGAGATGGGTGAGTTGGAGGGGACAAAGAGGTCGATGACGCACCAAGTGGTAAATGCTTTCCAGACGTCCCAGGGGACGAACTCGACATCGACGCCCTCTGCGAGGTTGGAGACGAGGTTGCCGTCACGGTCGACGAGGGGCGTGTTGTCCACGGGGCCGAGATCCTTTTCTTCAACTGGGCCAGCCTTGTCGAGGATGCCACGGCAAGCGACCTCCCAACGTCTGTACCAGATCTGAGACACGATGTACCAAGTGTCGCCGATTTGCATCTGCGTGGTGCGGCGAAGGGTGACGTAGTCGAACTTCTGTTCGGGACTGAGGTTCGCAGGTGGCTCGTGTGGGGGTGTTGGGGGCGGGATGAGGGTGACGGCGTTGAGGGTGTCCTCGCCTTGGTCTGCCATGTAGGCATCGATGTCGTTGGATGTGTCTTGGGCGGGGGTGGCACGGACTGTTGTGGGGCCCTCAGAGGCCGCCCTCTTGAGGGACGATGAGTCTGATTGCATTGATTCTGAGCGCTGTCTCTTGCGACGAGTCACGCCGACGTCGAGGTCGGACACTTTGGACGACGGCGACGCTGCTGGGGATGGCAAGCTCATGTCAAAGTGGGCGTCACAGCTAAAAGGTCACGTCCATGAACAAGCACTTTTTAAACGCCCCGGACTCGCTCGTCGTCGACGCACTCAGCGGCCTCGCCGTCCTCAACCCTGCACTCGCACTCGACAGTGCACACAAAGGTAGTGTCTTCGCACCC
>JBBPMS010000054.1:46682-62041 GCA_038090435.1 Phylloporus scabripes | reverse complement strand
TCCAGCCATCCAACTCACAGCTCTCTCTAGTCCTCCATCTCGCACACCCGGACCCCTCCAAGGTCGCCCTCGTCTGTGGGGGCGGCTCGGGCCACGAACCCTCCCACTCTGCGTTCGTCGGTGCGTACATCCTTCTCCTCCTTCGCATCTTGCCGATCTATCCATCCCAGGTCAAGGTTTGCTGTCAGGTGCGCTTTCTCGACCCTACATAATCAGACCCTCATCTCGTGCAGCTGCGGTCTGTGGAAATATATTCGCCTCCCCCAGTGCGACACAGGTCCGCCGTGCAATCGATCTGGTGAGCAACGATGCAGGGTGTGTCTCGTGCGCGCTCCACTTTGGCCGATTCTGACCGCTCCTCAGCACGGTGATCATCGTAAAGTAATCCACCATCCTTGCCCCACTCCCGCGCTGACACTTTATTAGGAACTACACCGGCGACGTGCTCAACTTTGGGCTTGCGAAGGAGCAGTATGCCGCCATCCACCCCGATAAGTCGGATCGCGTCAAGTTTGTCATCGTCGGTGACGACGTTGCCGTTGGCCGAGAGCAGGGAAAGATTGTCGGGCGGAGGTATGTCATCCGGCCTTTTCTGGTGATGCACTAACTCTGATCATAGAGGCCTCGCTGGCGTCTGCCTGGTGTATAAGATCGCAGGTGCACTTGCTGCCCGCGGAGGCACCCTCGACGAGGTTTATGCTACCGCTCACTGCATTTCTTCTCGCCTCGGCACGATTGGGGTGGCACTAGAACACTGTCATGTACGCAATACGGCTCTCTTCCTGCACCATGCTAACTATACTTAGGTTCCCGGCACTGCGGTACCCGACACTCGTCTGGGCGCCACAGAATTCGAGATCGGGCTGGGGATCCACAACGAAAGCGGTTATCGTCGTGTGTCCCCAGTGCCCCCGCTCAATCAACTCATCCCGGACCTCATCCAAATGATCACATCTACCACCGATCCTGACCGATCCTTTGTACCTTTTAAGAACGACGGCACTGACCGTGTCGTGCTCCTTATCAACAACCTTGGTGGGCTCAGCGAGCTCGAACTCGGCGCCATCGTTGGCGAGGCGCAGAGTGCCCTCGATAAGCATGGTGTCAAGGTCCTGCGCATCATTGCGGGAACGTTCATGGTTTGTTCGTCTGTCCCATTCATACGGAATTAACTGACGTTGAGATAGACGAGCCTCAACATGCCAGGCTTCTCCATCACCCTCTTACTTCTTCCTGATGTTGGATCCGACGATCCTGTTTCGACGGATCTGATACTCTCCCTCCTCGATGATCCTGCCAATGCCCCTGGTTGGAAATGGTCTTCCAAGTCTGAACCAAGAGCCATCTCCGGGAGCGTTTACTCGGGATCAGTCGACACCACCTCTGCGAGTGATCAAGCTTGCCTTAGGGCATCTGACGCACGCACTTTCGAAGCTGCCATTGAGCGTGCCTGTAAAGCACTTGTGGCAGCCGAGCCCGAGATCACGGATATGGACAAGATCGCAGGTGATGGAGACTGTGGGCTTACCCTCAGCGCAGGCGCATCGGGTCAGTCATCATAATCTTCTATGGCATGATTGCTGATGGATTCATGGGCAACCCTAGGCGTGCTCGATGCGCTTCAGCAGGGCGTTATCACCGGGGGAGACGTGATTAATAGTATGATCGCTATATCAAGAGTGGCTGAAGAGAAGATGGGGGGGACGAGCGGCGCTCTGTATTCGTGCGTATCATGCGCTATTTATCTAGGCGTCGACTGAAGGTGTATCTAGGATTTTTTTTTCTTCGCTTGCTCAAGCTCTGGCTCGTTCCTCTGCTGGCGTGGCCACGGCTGACGTGTGGAGCAGTGCTCTCAAGTCGGCGCTTGACCGGTTGTACACGTATACGCGTGCTCGCCCGCCCTCTCGCACACTGATAGACCCGCTGACTGCGTTCGTGGATACGCTTCCTGGCGGGTTTGGGGGTGCGGTCAGGGCGGTGCAGGAGGCAGCGGAAAGGACGAGAGATATGGATGCAAAGGCGGGGAGGAGTGCGTACGTGCAAGGGGACAGGTTGAGGGAGAATAAGGTGGCTGACCCGGGTGCGTGGGGGGTCAAGGTCATTATTGAAGCGCTGTAAGATAACACGTGACGTGGATGAGTACCTGTACAGTTATGACTCTGAGCGAGGCTCGACACGTTCTCCATGGACAGCCAGCAGTGCGCCCAGTGTACCCCGCCGCCGTCATGTCTGATCCCAGAATTCACGCCAGAATGCACGAACGAGTGTCTTGTGCTCGTCTGCGATGACCCTGATCACGGCGCACAGAACTGCCTGGTCACCGACGGATCCAACCCCTGCGACGGCACCTGCATCGCCGCCGCCGCCTGCAGCGACTGCACCGGCCTCGAAGAAATCGTGAGCGTCGTTTCCAATCCTTGTTCATCTTGCCTACCCCTCTATAGCTCCAGTGCTGCACTGATTACCACTCATACCTCACTCACCCCAAACCCAGCCAATGGTATCCCCTCCCCGACTCTTCCTGCGATTGCCCCCCTCTCATGCAGGCTCTCATGTCCGAGCCTTCCAGCGCTTCCTCCTCGCCCTCCCTTTCTCCTTTCTTACCTACTCTCCATACTTCCCCTCCCTTTCCAATTCAGCCTTCCCCCACGCAGTCTTTCAATTGTATGTGGGCAAATTGTCGCGCTGTCTTCAACAATCTGCCCGCACTCGTTTCCCATGTCAACCTTCATCATCTCTGCCAAATAGATCCTCAGAATCTCCCCTCCTCCCTGCCTGTTCAATCCCAGGATGACCAGCAGCCCCCCCTTTCCTGCCACTGGGGCGACTGTGCAATGTCTTCCATTCCAAGCTCATCTGCAAGCTCAGATGACCACATTCTCAATGTCCTCACAACTCACCTCATGCAAGATCACCTCGGCGTCAACTATTCTTCCCCGTCCTCACTCCAGCCTCGCCTACCCGACACTTACAACACTTCTGACACCATTCATCCTCCATCTACTATTTCTAATCTTCCTTCACACGATTGTTCAGGCACCCATGTTTGCAAATGGAGAGAATGCTCCAAAACATTTCCCTCTTGTGATGATCTCACAGCCCACATTGCTGCCGTCCACATCGGAGGCGGAAAAGCCCACTACGACTGTTTTTGGGAAGACTGTAATAGAAATGGGGCCAACGGCTTTCCAAGCAAGCAGAAAATATCTAGACACATACAAGTCTGTGCTCCACCTCACTGGATTCCACTCTGCTGACATATATTCCAGTCGCACACCGGTCACCGGCCTTTCCAATGTCAATTATGCGGCCAGAATTTTTCAGAGGCTGCGACCCTTCAACAACATATGCGCCGTCACACCCAAGAGAGTAGGTTATCTTCTACGCTCTGCCAGATCTCACACCAATCCTCCATAGAACCATATGCGTGCGATTTTCCCGGTTGTCGGAAAGCCTTTGCTACTACCGGTGCATTGACGATTCACAAGCGCACTCACAACGGACTACGACCCTTTAAATGTAAATTCTGTGATAGGTGAACATGCCATTTTGAAATGTTTTCACTTCTCCTAACATCCGATCCAGAGCTTTTCCAGAGTCTTCCAACCTAACTAAACATGTAGGTCGACATTTTCAGTGAGCACTTCCTTGCACTTACTCGGTCAAAAGCTTCGGACGCATACTGGCGCACGTCCATATGCATGTACCGAACAAGGGTGCGAAAAGGCATTCGCTAGGCCGGACCAGCTGGCTAGGCACATGAACGTACATCGAAAGAAAATTCAAAGGGATGAATCGTAAGTGGTTTCCATCATCTCGTGGGTCAAGCAGATACATGTAGCAGCATACTCTATATGGATAAGGGGATCTCATAAATGACGAATAGAGATAACTTCAAGACTGTCCACTCCGTGCTAGTTGATGAACGCCATGAGTGACATCGGCCTGACCATCACCCTCAAAGACCTCTGGTTGAGACTGCTCCGGGGGAGGAGGTACTGGTGACACCTGGGGCGGGGGTGCCAGGCCCAGGGTTCTTTTTGTGGGCACGACACGGCCTACAAGTCGGAAAATGAGCAGGCAGTCGTTGCGCAATGGTGAAAATACGTGCCCAGTTTTTTGAGGTGATCATATCCTGTCAGCCTCGTCTTGTCAAATTCAGGGTTGACAGAGGAACCTTCTTCGAGTACAACATAGTCAATGCGTTTCGCGATGAGGAATGCGTCGGTGAGCGTCCATATTGCGTCGGGGATGACCTCGTCGACCCAGCGGCAGTGGCGCAGGAGCTCACAGCGTTCCACATGGGGGAACCTGGGCTGCGTACCATGCTGTCGACAGGCGTCGTCGGGAAGGACACCGACCATGAGGTGCACGGAGGGGAAGGCGAGCTTGGCCTGGCGTAGCTGCAGCATGTGTCTGTTGGGTGGATTCAGTCATCTGCCAACGGATGTCGTCGAGGAGACATACCCCGCTGTCAGCACGTCAAAGACGCCGTCGAGATAGACACGGACGGTTCGGTGGTCGGGCGGGTAGCTGGCACCGTTGCGTCCGTTGGCAGCGTCCACCACATTGCGCACCCAGCTTTGGATGTCGGCGGGTGCGAGCGATGCGGTGCTGAGGGCCTCGCAGGCGGCTCTTGTGGGCGGTATTTCGCGCACGCCCTGCGCGGCGATGGAGCCAAAGTCGGCGACGCTGGACTCGAGCGAGCGCTGGCCGGGATTCGAGATGACATCGTAGTCTTCGTCGCTGAGCACGGAGGAGGTGTCCATGGGTGCGAATCAACTCGTTCTCACTATCTAATTCTACGCTAACGGCACTATCACACCAGGCAGAAACGCGCCCCCGTTGGCCGCGCACCACCCCGCGTCGTGCGCGATCATCACCTGCACGTTGGCGCGGCGCAGCGCCCTGATCCGCTCCAGGTTCGCCTCTGCCGCCTCCTTGTCGGCGTGTATGATGCACCGCTCAACCCCCGCTGCGTCCACTTTGCACGCAAACGCCGCTTCGCCCGCCACGATCCGCGGGTCGTGCGCCGAGTCGCCCGCAAGGAGGATCCAGGTGTGCGCCGACGTGCGCGCGAGCACGTTGATGTGTCCCGCGACGTGCCCTGTCCCTCTTTCAGCCGCCGTCCGACGTGCACGGGGCCCACCCACCTGGCGCGTCCACGACGTACACACTCCCGTCGCTGAGCAGGTCGAGCGCGTGCGGGTAGGGCCCGAGCGGCACCATCTCCGCCGTGGACACGAACCGCGTGCGCGCAGCCGGGACGGCCGCGGACGAGAAGGAGCCGTCGGGGTGTGCTGGGTAGCCGGTGCGCAGGAGCTCGCGGCAGCCCTCGCCGACGATGAACGCCGCGCGTGTGAACGGCGTGTGGTCGCCGACGCTGCGCGGGTCAGTGTGCGTATGCGGTCGGGGCGCGGCACGTACTGGTCCCAGTGGAGGTGGCTCAGGATGACGGCGTCTACGGCGTCTGGCGCGACACCGCCTTTTTCGAGCGACTCTGCGACGGTTTGGGGCACTGTGGAGGAGATGCCGAGGTCGCGGAGGCCCTTTTGCGTGGCGGGCGGATAGGCCTCAAAGTCGCGACGCGTGCCGAGGTCGAATACGATCTGGAGCCCGGTCTTGGAGTGCCGCAGCAGGAAGGCAAGGCAAGGCAAGGACACTATTTGCGGCTCGGCGTCTGCGATAATCCTCTCGATAGGAAGACGTATGATTCCGGCCTCAAGGGCGGAGACATGCACGTATGCTTGGTCTGGAACGGGCGGAGGGAGAGTCATCTGTTCAGTCGCCATTCCTGTAGATGGCGATAGCGAAGCAAGTCAATTATTAACGGTCCGTCCTTTGACTCGATTGCGATCAACGGACTTTGCAGGGTTCATAAGCACAAGCGCTGCCGCTAGTCGGATGGTACATAGGGTATACCCGGAGTCAACGCAGCCGCGTTGATCCCGCTGCCGATGCGGTTGTTCAACATGAACACTTGTACGTTATCGATTCCTTCGTCATCTCTCCCCTTCATGTGCATAGGCCGGATGTGCGCGCAAGCACATTGACGATTCAAGTATGTGTCATACACCCCGCTCGATGACCTGTTATGGGAAACACAATCTCTCGCCCACCTAGTATGTCAGTGGTGTATAATATGACGAGGAATGTTGTGGCGGCAAATTCCGACCAAGACAAGGACAGAGTCCGTTCAGTGGAAACGGCAAATTGGAGCTTTGAATTTATGGCCGCCCAGTGTTCGCACTCTTACCCCTTCCTACGCACGCGTTTGTCTGCAGGGGTTGAACATACTGATACCAGTGCAGATGGCTAATAATGATTTGGGTGACCACCTTCCATCAGTGACTCGTCTGCGACCTGGCCAACATAACAAGGGCAGCTCAGTACGAAGGATAAAGTCTAGTGGCTTCGCGAAATGCCTGGCTTCGAGAGGAAAGATGTTCATAAACGCCTAGTCAGTTTGTGCGGGTAGCAAGGGGAGAGGAGGATAAATCGATGAAGTACTAATATACACTCTCGCTGTCACTGTCGATCTCGATCTCGATTTCATCCTCATCCGAGTATTCGCTCTCGCTCTCCTCTGGGGTCAAACTACGACCGCTCGTCTCTTCCATCAAGATGAGAACCGAGTACCAGAGAGAAAACCACGTTCGTGAGCGGACTTGCACAAGGGCCGGAAAGTGCCCGAGTAGAAATTGTGCAACCCGTCCAACTTCTGACCGTTTGAGGGGTGAATCTGCAACGAAGAGCGTTGTGACAGTCGTGCTGCAGATGGACGACTCGGCACCCGATAACGATGGAACGGTCCTTGCATCCACCAACAACCCGAGATTGCGCAACTTGGGGCATCGTTTAACCACCAGCAACAGACCCCTCAGTGTTGGGATGTCTGCTATCGAGCGATGATCCCAGTGCCGTGCTTGGGTAAGGTGAAAGGTCTCCAGATCTGGCCAGGCTTGGACCAAACGCCCAAGTTCGTCGTCGGTCAACGTGATCGGGTTGAGCAGATTGACCTCCAACATGCGGAGATTAAAGATCACTAATGGGCTCAGAACCTGAAAGTCAACAGCGCCCAAAGGCGTTCCCCCTTTTGCTGAACGAGGCGCAGAAACGCTGACTTCTCGCAGCGTTCTCCGGCGCGTGGTTGACCCAAGAGCTGTGAAAAATTCACAGAGCACCTCAGGTGTGGGAGCCACTTCAGACCGGAAGTTGACCACTTCAAATGGCTGTTGATGCGACGTTAAGAATGGAATGAAGGAGAAAAGATCTTTGACATGGAGCTCGATGGAACGCAAGTTCTGGAAAGGAGGGTGGTCAGGATTGAAATGGACAGCAAGCTTCCTCAGATCATGCTCGTGCAGGATGGCACGTAATTTTTTGAGGTGAGGAGAGTTCGCGATGTGTATCACGGCTGCTTCATCGATAAAATGGCAAACCAGGGCTGTCAGATTTGGGGAGCGAGTGATGGCTCGAGACAATGCAGTTTTTACATTGGAAAGGTGACCCGAGTGACCAAGGTAGAGTGACTTGAGGTTTGGACATAGAATGTGGTAGCACTCGAGGAATCCCATGACAAGATCACTGCCGCGCTGGCCAAGCCATACATAAAGATGAACAAGTGAAGGGCCAAGAAAACAGATTGGAGCAACTTCCTCGATCCACCAGAATAGTTTCCTGAGGTTAGGTAGTAGCGGCGTTCCATGGGTCCACCGAAAGTAGAGAAGTCGATCAAAGTCATCTCGCCCGACCCTGAGTTCTCGCACACGAGAAGCATGGCGTGATACAATAACGTTCCACTGCTCATCGTCCTGAACGAGTTGTTAGCATTGCACGCTGTGTTTTAGGAATCGCTGTACCAATTCTCCATCCACCGAGAAAAGACTGGCAGGCAGAAAGGGTTTTAGACTGTCTAGCCTACACCAAAGCGCATTGAGCGCAGGTTCAGAAAATACGCGGCAAGTCCTTGCAAGGGCAGCCAGAGCGAGGCGGGTTTCCTGGGTGCTGCTCGTTGGGTATTGCCCTGCCGTATCCCTTTTTAGATGATCTATAATGCAGCCTAATATCTCAGAGATCAAAAGCGCGTTGTGCATCTTGTTCGAGCGGTTGACAATATATGGGACGAAAGGTCCTTATATCACTTACGTAAAAGCTATAAAAGTCGAGCGTTGAAGTTGGCTCACAAAGGAGAGGAAAAGCCAAGCAATGATTTAAAAATCAATGGCATTATGGAGCTACTGATCGACATATAGGCTGGTAGGATCTGTTGGGATGGAGATTGGACAATGTAAGAGTATGATGGTATTCCAACGCTGAACTGTCAAACGTTTCAAATTCCGTGCTGGTTGTGTGAGTTCCTCGTTCGTGCTTGGACACGAGTTCTGAACATCTAAATACAAGAAAGATGATCCGTGACATCCTGCAAGCACCGAGTTGACTTACAGTACTTCTACGCCATGTTGTCGACCTAGTCAAGAAATGCGTTGCAACAAGAAACAGTTCAACTCCACGCAAACATACCATGTAAGCTAAAATACAAAACGGATTCACCACCATGCGAGTACAAATTAGTGCATTTCACTGCTTCCTTCGTTTTCAGCTACCTTTCCATCTAAACCTACAGTGTCCTGTCCGCTCCAGGGGTGCCCGCGAGCATTTGGAACGAGATGAGTCGAACTGGGTGATGGACACACAACTCTTGTAGTTGAACCAGTTCGTGAATGTCGTGCTCGCCCTTCGGCGACGGCACCTCGCCCACCATTCCGGGTGCTGCTCCACACAACCCGGCCCCGGCCATCCGTCACGAAAGGCGGGTCCACGTCATGTTCACATTGGGGACGAGCAAGTGTCAGGTCTGCGCCAATGTTCCCGATGGACTGGAGGGCAGATTGTAATTGTTCTGGTGGTGAATGAGGAATCTGTGTGCTCGGAGTGTTTAAATCAGTAGAGTCATGGAGTTCAATATTGACTTGGGGGGTAGAGCCTTCTTCATCTTCGTCTTCATCGTCGGAGATATCGATGATAAACGTCTCCCGATTGGGAATACCCATTATCGTGCTGAATCGCGAGGGTGGACTTCCAGGCCGTGGCTCGGAAGCCGCGCGTGTTTCCGAAAAAGATGGCATCGAACCTGGTAATGGCACATGTTCTGGAAGAGATTCCGTCTGTGCAGATTGTGGGGAATTTCCTGCAGTTGAAGGAGCGGTTGCATCGTTGTGTAGAATCGAGTATTCCTCCTGCATTTGAGGTGCGTTATAATGGATGACATGGTAACAAGTGGTAAAAGTTAGAGCTACAAGGCGCTTCATGACAAGGCGGGGGAGGGACGGACAGTCTACGTACCAGAAGTTCTAAAGGCTCAATAAAATCATCCATAATCTCTTCATCGTCCGAGTCATGAGTTCTGGATCCGTTGGTAGCCCCAAACCTCTCCATGAATGCTGGAAGGCTGGCCCGTATGACGTCTAGTGTAGCATTCAGATTGGTATTTGGATCCTCGAAAATATGTTGCAAGAATTCGATGGGATCGTCGTAATCAAAACGAGAAGGAAGATTGGCTCGTCTAAGGTTGTGCCTTCGATAGATCTACGAAGATGGCATTAATCGACTCTGATGGTAGGCGATCGCAACGAGAGCCCACATTCATGGACTGCCTTGCGCCGTGGCTGAACACATGGGGAGTACCATCAGGATTAGTATGGCGGTAAAAGCAATCTACCCCAAAAGGACAGCAAGGCTTTCCAGCGCGCAGTGTCTCCTCAAAGTACCTACAAGTCGACACTGAACAAGAGTGCACGGAAAGAGCGATCAGCTTACTTGCACGGCACCCTTGACATGCTTGCTTTATATGCATCGATCGTCTCGCTTTTGCGAGGGCTGCCATTGGGGAAAAAGTGCGCAGAGGGTGTAACGAAACGAGAGGCGGTACGACAAAGGGGACAGCACTTGAGCATGCCCGAAGAGATCATATCCGGCGATTTCCCTGTATGTACGCGCCACTGACGAATGCACTGGCTAGACGATGAGCATGACAAGTAAGCAGCAAGTATGATCGCATTGACCTGAAGACAGAACACATGGCTGCAGTCCGCTGTGGAAGATTGAGTACTACTCGCTCAACGACCAGGCTGACGGCATCGCTCACTCAGTAATCCATATACCTTTGGCTTTTCTAGGCAGATACAACATGTCTCTGCACTGAACTGGATTCGCTCGTCGTCCGCAGCTACTTTGGGAAGGTCGTGACGGAACCAGCATTTGTCTCCGCGAGTACAGTGACCTGGAATCGGGGTAGGGGAGACGATGGACAGCAGAGGCATCGAGCGTACCCTTGGCGTAGTACTTGCAGACCTTTGCCTTGTCATAGGGGGTCAGCTTTTCGTCAGCGCCGTGGAGAAACTTGCAGTCGTCCCCGGCGAAGCAGCCTCTGGGCGTTGAGTAGTAGCGGCAGATTCCGCGCGGCTTGGATGTCGCCAGGCGATCCATATAGACATGGACAATGCGGGACGTTGTGGATCGAGACCAAGAGCGTTGGGCGCTTCGGAATTGTACTTGATGTGCTCATCGCTCTTCCCACGGTATACGCCGCCATGTCGCTCTCGTCGACGTCCACCATCAAAGGCCAGCTCAACGTCGCGCTCGGTCCAAAGGCCAGTGGCTACTTCAGCGCCCTCAGCCAATTCGTGTCCGCGCGAATTTCGAGGCAGGAGTTCGAGGACTCTGTTCGCCAGGCACTCGACGCGCCCAATCTTGGTCTGTCCACCTCGCATCGCAATCCACCAGCAGCTGAGCCTTGTCGCAGTCCAGCTGCACAATTCCTTGATCATATCCCTCTTTGACTTCACAGTTCACCGCAGACCCCCCACACCACCCCCAGACGCCCCAAAGCAGCCCCCTCGTAAACGGCGCAGAATTCTCCCTTACCAAGGGCCCGACGACCTGGATGGCGCGTTGCGATCGAACAGACTCAAACGATGGACCGTCTCCTTGGGCAGACGCGAGCGCGACAGGATACGCAACCTTGCATCGCAGTCGGGTGCCCTGGAACGCTTGCGGCCGCGCAAAGATACGGATGAGATTGCGCGAGACAGAGGCGTAGTTCTTCTTCAAGAACGCGGTGGTAGATCCAGTCCTACCTGTATTTACCCTTTACTCACTCTATGCATCATAGATCCCCCGGGCAGTCGGATGCCGCTTCATCTCGCTTCTATATCCAGGGCACCCACCTTGCAGCATATGTCCGATAGAATCAACCTTATATCCGCTCAGCACGACTTGGGCGCGCCATCTCGCACTGTGGCGTCACTAATGATGCTTGCTTTTGAAGTAAGCGTTCCTGCATCTACCCCAACACTACTAAAGCAGTAACAGGCAAAGCTAAAGCAGCTCATCACCCGTTCCCTTTCCCTCACTTCCACCTCCCATGCAATAACATCCATCAATCCTTCTGCTCCGCGCTCACATAATCGGGTTCTCACTGCAACGTCCTTTGATTCGCTCTTCACGCTCTCCCCCGCCGTGCTTCCAAACCAGTCCGCAGCAGCCATGAGGCTAGCAATAGGCGAAAATGAAGCGATGGATGATGAAGACGTTGTTCTCAAAGATCGAGAGGTTCGAGATCAGCGATGGCAGATCCTTGCTCTCCTGGCCGAACGAAGTACTGTCAAAGAGGCTCTCAGACAGTTGCGATGAAGCCGATATATGGAACGTGCGGGGGAAACATATATCGCTTGGTCTTTGGGGCATCACTGTTTCCTTGTCGGACGCAGGGCTATTGTATATATTCACAGATGGTGTAGTGATTGCGCCTTCCTTTGGACCTACAACTCACCACAAAGTGTAATCAGCATCAGGATGATAGGTAGAGGTTTGCAGTCTGTAACGAGTAGCCAGACTTCTGATTAATACAGTACAACAATTCAAGGAGACATTTCTACATCCTCCTGATCCCTTTCTTTACCCTTCCCTCGTCGCATGTCGAGATTCGTAAACTTTGATTCCCATTCCTCCCTCAGACTTGCACGCTTCTTCAATCGTCTCTCTTCATCCAGATCTGTGACCTGTTCATTTCCCCACAAACGGTTCACCCAGTCATTGAGATCCTTGAATCTTTCGGCATCCCGAATCTCACGCCCAGTAGACTCGTATGCGATTCTCTGTAGTTCTCGAAGGGTGAGACACTCCATGAAGGAGCGCTCGGACGGCCGAAAGATCTTCGTGATTCGGGGAAAGCGTAGTTCATAGTACTACCCATATCGGTCAGAGATCGACACGACTGAAGAGGTATGCCCACTTTGCTGCTGGGGCCTTTCGTGAACCCAGCACCACATAATTCGACTAAAATTGGGTTTCGGAGGAGAACCATTGGCTCCGGAAGTGTCTGGAGCATCGAGTATGAATACGAAAGTTCGCCACGAGAGCCCGAGTCCTGTCATCCGTGTTGTTGGGTGTACCGAACCTTTTGAGCTCAAAATTCAAGCACTCACCGAATGCTCGACTGCGTCTGCCCGTACCCAAAAATTGAATTCTTCCAACTGCTCTCGGGATAAGCCGTATGACGCAGTGAAATAGACAACAAAATGGGGTTTTATGGCGGGCTACGAAGGGCACCTCATCCTCGACTGGATAAGTGGCAATTGAAAGACCTTACATTAATTTTACATTGGGACGAATTGCCAAGAACGCCAATATAAAAGCCTGTCAAGGTCGACGGAGACACTGTATTATACTGAGACGTGTTGAGCTCAATCAAGGCAGAGTAATACTTGCCGCGGAGCTCTCTTGCGCGATCATTCTCCCATGAAGCAGCAATGACAACGAGATCGATGGTGTCCCCGTAACCCGGAACGTAATCTTTCTTCAGCTGTTTCTATCGAATAAGAAATCAAATTTGCCAATGCGCCTGCGAGGTTGTGTACCTTGACCCAAGGTAACCTCCAGTCTCCATATGCACTTCCCTCTGATTTGAGTACCAAACCCTCCTGGCTTTCTGCAACATGCTGTGCCCATATTTCTCGGAGATTCTTGGCAGCGTCATCGATACTCATTTCAGGGCCACTGGATACAATATAGCGTTCAGCGATCATGGCTTGTCCTGGTATCTTCCGGACGGCACTTTCAAGAATGGAACGCCGTATTGAGTATGGTATATCCAAATACGAGGCACCCCCAAGATAAAGAACATCAAAAAACACGAGGGCAAGATGAAGAGACTCCCCAGAGGACGAATGGAGAGAAGGACACGAGTCACTAATTTTGTATCAAAGACCCACTCTCACGTAACACGCACGACCACTCACAGATGCTGCGAGTCAATTCGTTCATTCTTGGACCGTATAGTTGCTCGAGCTCCTTGAGCCGTGCGTGCAACAAGGCCACGTATCCACCAGAACTCTAGCACACACACTTTAACATTCAAACGAACCACGTAGAACGTTCGCACCGACCATCAATAGCATTCCTCTCACCCGAGAACGCGACCATCTCGGCGTCTACGATGATGTCTTGGTTTCCTATACCCTCTAACGCTGCTTTTATAATACTGCCTCCACGTTTAGCTCGACGATACAAGGCGAAGAACACAATACATACGGATGCACAGCAATGCGATCCAATGTCGAGTCTCGCCTACTTTTGCTGAATATAACGATGGACGCTTCCTCGTTCTCGCAAAACCGAACGTGGATCTGCGCTCGTTCCCCATCATACTTGGTCTCAGCCCAAATCCGACCATCGGTATCTAGGAGTTCGAGAGCATGCAGGGGACCCCGACCTTTTGCCGACTCGGGGATCTCGACCGGTACACCCCAACACGGGAGAGGAGTCACGAGGGTACCACCCGCCTCGAAGCCCATGGCAGCCTCGTCTAGCTTGGCGCGTACTCTGTACATCTTGACCATCGATCCAGAAGGATCCCATTCGTTCATAAAGTGCTCTCTCGTTAGTACTTGCTTGCTGCGTGTGTTGTAGTCAAGCAAGACGTGACTGGTCATTTCTGAGGGGGGTGGATAAAGCAGAGGACGCAGGTCCTTGAGAATGATCTGTGTGAGATAGGCGGCATCGGTGGCCGGCAGGGAATCATAAAGAGAGCGTATTATCGTGGACTTGGAGCGCTTTGTATGAGACGTGGACGCGTTTCCTTCGTGAAAGGACTTGTCGGAGAAAAGAGACGTGGACGCCAATTCGTTCAGGAGTGCATCTATCTCTTGGAGGCTCTTGGGTCCGACAGTGCTCTGGATCGTTGTGTCAACATGGCGACAACTTACAAACTGCATTTGAAAGGCACCTCAGTCCCAGGTACAGCGTAGTTGAGAAGTTCCTTGCCAAGACAGCCAGAAGCGGACTGCTGGCTCCAAGCCCTCAGTTGTTTTGCACCCCCAGTAAAGACCGTGGATGAATCCAAGCAGTGACCGAGATACTGAACGAGAAGTGTCCCCTGTAGACCAAACTTCCTCTGGGTGTCGTCTTCAGGGAAAAGGAGTCGCAGCACTGAGGCAGTCGTTCCGCGCGGTAGAGGAGAGTAATTTCTCCTCAAGGCTGCTATCCAATTCTTGGCGACCGTACGTGGAGAGCGGTCTGGGGATGTGCCACTCTTGCGAGCTTGGCGCGTTCTTGCTGGTATACTGGCTATTTCGCGCAACAACGAAACGAAGCTGGATCGGCTGTGAGCGGCCTTTGCAACACGTATGTTGGACCCCACGTCCGATACTTACAAGGAGAACGGTACCTGTTTACCTTGGCCACCTTCGAGTGTTTCCATTACTAGATCTAGCAGGAAGGTGCTGCCGCATTAAGCATCTGGCAAACGTTGGGCTTGAACAAAGGTTCTCGTGGGCAGTCATCGATCATCAGTGAATGAGGTTGTCCGATCAGCAACTCGCGACGTCAAACTTGGTTTCCTTCAACACTCAATCTACTGTCCATTGTGAAAGCGTCGATCACCAAAAAGTCACCGAATGCGCAACGGAAAGGGCATGAAACACTACTGGGACAGACGGTCGTACACAACAAGCAATTTTATCGAGAGAAATGACGAGAAGGATGAAGACGATCCCCGATTGACTTTGTTTTGCGGTCTGCAAGGGAGAGAAAACTGGGGAAGAGGTTGCCGTAGCGATACCAGGAGGCCACCTATACGACTCTGTCTGTTTCCTCTCTCGGTGATGGCGATCTCAAGTCCACGGACGTGTGCGGTGTGAGATCGTGATTGTACGGAGAGGAACTCAGCCCGGTCAGGGATAGCAAGTTTTGAGTGCTGGCGTGTCTGACCGCACTCCACTGTTGCATCATCTTCAGTTGTTTCATTTCCGCTCTCATACCGGAGGGAGAGTCTACCATTGAAAGGTCCAGTCAGAAGA
>JBBPMS010000054.1:34826-46584 GCA_038090435.1 Phylloporus scabripes | reverse complement strand
TTAATTATATTTGCGATACGATCTTAATGTCACATACTTGCCTACTCTTGAAATCCACCCGCACAACGTACAGCCTCGACCAATCGCTGATACTCGCGCAAAAGCTCACCCACTTCGGACACGCGAATGTCCTGCTCGGTACACTCGACAAACCGACGATTCGGGGGCGGTAACCGCCACGCCGTCCCCGTCCCCTTTTGCGCAGCATCCCCGCCCTGCACGCGCCTCGACATGCCTGCCATCCCATGCGTCAGCCGGTCCGTGAGATCCGTGAACCGCTTCCTCGCGTCCGTCTTGCGCGTCGTCCGCCCGCTGCTCAGCATGCTCTCAAAGCTCTTGATGCTCCTCGCGTCGTGAACCTCTTCATCCCCTCCGTCGCCCTCGGCCACGCCGTCCTCCTCCTCGCCATCGTCCTCACTCTCCTCTGTACCCTCCCCGCCAGACGACCCCGTCCCCTCGGCTTCGTCGTCCTGAGTGTGCGACCGCAACGATGGCGGTCGGGACGACACCTCGACGAGCTCGCGCTGCCCCTCCTCCGCCTGGCTCTTGGCCTTGCCAGCCCCAGCAACCGCTGCCGTCAGCCCCGCAATCGAGAACCCCGTCTCACGGCGGCCAAGACCAGGCCGCTCTCCTTCGCCCGTAGTCTGTGGCAAGAACGCGCGGAGGACGCCAAAGGATGTGTCGACGACGCCGGACAGGACCTTGTTTGCGGCTGCGATCGCGTCGACACCCTGCCCGCGCACTGAGGACGTCGGCTCGGGAAGCGCGATCGGAATCGGCGTCAAGTCCGCCGTACTACAATACGCGTCAACGACATGGGAGGGGAGGGAAACGAGGGATGTACCTGGGTACCTTGTCGCTCTCGCCAAGTCCGAGTGCACCGAGGTCGACGTTTTCGAGGAATTCGGCGACGGCCATGAGGTTGATCAGACAGTAGCTTTCTTGGCCGCCATAAGATTGGTTGCGGAAGCGTTGAGTGAATAAAAGGTGCGAAACGAGTCGGAGTGGATTAGCTTTGACGACAGAAAAGATGAGTATTGGAAGGAGGACATCGCCAGAGACAGGAGAGGCCGGAAGAGCGGTTTCAGACGATGGAGGTGGTTCGATGGCGGATGATTGATCGGGTAAAATAGATAAATGCACTGTAGGTAACAGTGGACTTGGTTTGTCGTCCGTTGCAGAAATGTGAGTAGAGGTTAGCAGTGCCGTCGACGCTTCAGTAGAATCAATAGAACCAGAAGGACGGTGTGTTGGATCCTTGTCAGCATCGTCTCGGGTTTTCAGGCGAATAGGCGGGATTGTCGAGAGGCCATCTACATCATATCAGTATTGGTCTGGTACGTCTTTCAACGAGACATACCAACGACGAGTTTATGCGCAGAGACTAAGACGGCAGCTTTTTCACGAGGCGACCGAGTGGTGGCATCCAATTGCGCCAAAGCTAAAAATGTAAGAAAGAGAAAACTCGAGCAACGCGGCGCAAGTTACCTTGCCCACACATTTGGACAACCCCCTCCACCTCTGCATGGTTCGCGTCCCCAATATCAATGTCGAGATGCTCCAGACCCAGATCCAACATGTTGAGCGCAGCGATTCGACTCGAAAGTGCTTCGTTGTGAGACGCATCGTCCGAGTTCGAGGGAAGGAATAACCTGTAGATATATCCTATGTGAGCATACCGGTAACCTAGACGTCCACACTCGCCTGTCATAGAGGAGCGTACACAATGTGGACTCGATCGTCTCGAGGACGTCGCGTATCCGTGCTTCATTTCCTTCCTCTGCCTTCTCTTCAACCGGTCCACCGTCCTCGTGCACGCGCGCGTCCCCTTCACGGAATTCGGCTTCCACCGACCTGTAAAACGCCTGAAACTTGTCCGCGAGCTCGTCCGGCTTGTCGAATACGCCATTGACGGCGTAGATTACCCGATTCGGGTTCCCGCCAATGTCCTGTAGTTTCTTCTTTCCCGCGGGGACCTTGACGAACGGGAGATACGGAAGCGAGAACGTGTGGACGCGTTCGACGAGCCAGGGCGGCTGGTCGTTGAGGGCGATGGCAATTTCGCCCTTGAGCGCGCCGAGGACCGCGGTGGCGATGTCTGACCTGGACAGCGTGGTGTCGACGACGAAGGCAGGGACATCGATGGTGGCGTCCGTGTCTGTGGGTGGGGCGGCCGCAGGCGTGGTCGTGAGAGGGGGCGTGGAAGGTCTACCAAAGAAGGACATGACGGACGCGGAGAGGCGGACAGAGGATGCGGGTGAGCCGCGTGCGCCCGGTCGAGGGGGAAGGGGCGGTTTCGTCGCCCTCGAGGGGAGCGGTAGCGCTGGGGTGAACGCCGAGACGGTGAAGGAGGGATAAGAGGACTCGAGCGGAAACACGGGCAGGGGTGGTAAGGCATCGAGGGCTGCGGTGCGTGAAACGGTCGATGCCAGGAGGCTCTGGTATGGCTTGGTAGAGCGGTGCAAGCTGGAACGAAAGGTGAGGGTGTCACTGAATGGGGATCAGCGATGACATCGGCTGTTCAAATCATGATGATTGACAAACCCGACGAGCTGACCACGCAGACCGGAGAGGGTGACGACGGCAGTGTTTTCCCTCGCTGAAGGATCAGCCCATATGACATGGTCCTGGACGAGCTCGGGTGTGATCACGTCAACTGCGTTCGGCTCTGCGGGGAGGAGGAGCGTCGCCTAGAAGCGGTGAGGGGCGCAGCCAGCGTCGTAAGACAAGACATACCCTTGCTTTGGTGAGCGCACTCCAAATCTCTGACCATTCGTCCGACGTGTCACCCTCGTATGCGATCTTGTCGAGAATGGCCCACCCGACCGAGTTCGCTTCCAGGCCTATGGTCTGCGCGACTGCCTTGAGGTTCGCGAGCTGTGGCCTCCCACTGCCCTGCGACGTTGGCAGCTGTCCCGCTGCTAGTCGTTGTCTAGGTGTGTAGGGGACATACTTGGCGCTGTCGGCTGCGGCTGTCTGGGCGGGGTTGAGCAGCGGGTGGACGGCGAGGGTGGGCGTCGGTGCGAAGACGGCGCCTTGGGCTCTCCCAATGGACGCCGCTGGAAAGTCGCGTTTCGACATCGTCGTTGATGGACAAGGCGACTCAACTACGGAAACCAAACCCAGCCTACATTGGCAAGAACGGATTCCGTGAGGCAGACGGCGCCGTCGACCAGGACCACATCACGCTCAGAAACGCGCGGTTCGCGCAGTACATCCTCGCCACCAAGGGCGTTTTTGTGCCATCGTACGACAACGACCACAACGCCGCTCATCTACTGAATCGCATCCAGGCGCGAGACACTATGCAAACTCGGCGAGAACAAGCAGCCACCGGTCGAGACGGTCGTCAGCATCGACAAGAAAATCAAACAGCTCAAAGAACAGCACGCCAAGGACATTCACAACCTGTTCAGGTTCCAACTCGCAGAGTACCACCAGGAGCTCATCGACCACAGCACCTGCTATGCGCTCACAGACACGGACATTGACGAGTCGTACCCCGACAAGGTCGAGTTCAAGAAGGGGCTCGAGGTGGGCCACCCGCCTTGTCCACGACGGTCGCTGACACCCCGCAGAACCTGGACAAGGAGATGGCGAGGATGGACCGCTTCCAACGCGATGCAGAGGATGCGCTGTCCACGCTCCGATACACCCATCTCAAGCTGTACCTACAACTGATCAAGAAACGCAACATGCTCAAGGCGCAGGACACGACAGCCCGTCAGAGGCGAGACCCGTGGTTCCCGCAAACATCGCAACAGTTCAAGCAGATTACAGACCGAGAGGTGCAGCTGCGGGTGGCACGGTTCTTGACGAGCACGACAGTCGAGCAGGAGAAGATGATGGACGAGTTTGGATGGCCTTACCGAGCTGTGCACCCGCTTCTCTCCTTCTACAAAGCAAATGTGGGTCAGCGCGCTACGTTTGACGTCGATTCTTACATCTGTCTAGCCGACATTCAAAAGCGAAGTGGGCAATGCACTCAGCGGGCTGTATGTGCCTGATCCCCGACGTCGAGGGAGCAAGGCGTTGTCCATGGCTGACGACGGACCCGTATTCACTCAGTTTGAGCCCATTTCCTGATGTTTCGTGTATGATGATCTACATGATGAGCTATGCCGCAGCGCCACTCGGGGGCTGTCCGATGGTTGCGATCGTGAGCTCGTACAGCTAGTCCGAGTCGACTTAAAAAATCATTCATGATCAACGCAGTCATCATTACTCGACATGGCCCACCTACGCCGCGCTCAGGCTGCGCTCAACGCCCCCGACGACGTGCCCACCATCGTGCACAACCTCATCCGCGACATGAAAGCACTCGAGGCCGCCCTCCTTTGCTGGAGCGGCGGCCAGGCGTCCCCCCAAGACGTCAGTGACTGCTACGTCCAGTTTGGCGTCGAATTCAATGCCGTCGTGCGCGCCTTTGAGGGCTACAATATCCCCACGAGGTGCGCCACCCCCAGCGTAGCTGTGTCGCGTCTGACGAGACTCGCAGCGATCTGCACGCGATCCCGACGCAGCTGCGATCCGCACTCGAAGAGTGTCTTGGAGAGGCCCCCTCGCTTGATGCGCTCGACCGGTACTTGCCAGAGATTCGGCGTCTGCTCGGCGAGCTCCTCCTGGGCTTGCGGGCCAAGCAGCCCGCGTGGCGGAATGCGACGGCGTCGAATCGCTGAGATGACCGTATTTATCACGCTAGACACACGCCGATAATCGTATGTTACACATTGCTTGCCATACTGACACTTTCTTGTATCCGCGTAATATAGACACGTCGATGTAGCCCAAGACCCATGAGAGAATACATCCATCACTTAAGTTCTGCAACGCACTCGATTTCGACAAACGCACCCAACGGCAGGGCTGCAACTCCGACGGTCGTCCTCGCAGGCCGTGTCTCTGGATCGGGAAAATACTAGAGCACGGTTGAGTACATCGACCACATAGGTAGCACATCGTACCTCGAGATATATCTCATTGAATGCCTCGAAATCGCGGGCAAGGTAGGTCAAGTAGGCGTTCACTTTGACAACGTCCGCGAGACTGGATCCGGCTCCTTCGAGGAGAGCCTTCATATTCTCGAGGGCTGCCCTCTGGAAATGGCATGGGATCGCGCGTCTACGGAGATGAGCAAACATACAGTTTGGACTTGCAAGCCACCAAGGATGTTGTATTCCCTATCGCACCCGACGCTGCCGGATACATATACGGTCCTGTTTAGGATGGCTACCTGGGCTGTGGGGGATCAGATGGGCGACAAAAGGAGAGAAAAAGGGCGGACAGAGGGCGGGAAAGGGCGGGATAGCGCTGGGGATGTTATTAACGAACTGCTTTGGCATGGTGGTCGGAGGAAAGATGGGGATGAAGCGAACAAGCCATCTTGGAATGACAGCAAGTGGCTGTAGAGCCACTGCTGCACAGCCCCGTGCAGATAACGCTTTATACTCGTGGGAATAAATGATATAAGCTGCTAGGTAGTTTCCTCTAGCCCCGAAATGGCCCCTCGAGGTGCTACGGTCAGAGTTGAACAATCCAATCACGGCGCTGTCCTCCACAAGTATGCCGTTCATGAGACTTGGGCTGGGTGAGACTTTTCTGCAAGAATTTTATCTCTTATACAGACCTACATGTTCAAGCGACAGTTGGATAATTCAGAACGAGGCGCGTATACCATAGGACACTATTCGAATGCCTTTCACCTCGATCCACAATCTTTCGCTGCCATCTCCTAACCATCCTTTCTTCCCAGATATTTATTGTCTGGAAATTTCTGTCACCAGTCAAACCTTTCCCATAATTTACCATGTGGCTAGTAGCCCAAATTGAGATGGCTCTGCCTCTATTCTTGCGGGCATAGCATCTTTATCGGTCGAGCTTCTTATACTCGCTGTGTCCAAACATGGAATCGATGGAGATCCACTACATGTCTTGGAGACATTCCGTCGAATTCAATCATATCATCACCGAGTAGATCAGCTGCCTTCGCACCCTAGTATAGCGGTACATGGGCATCCTTGGTTCCCCAGTTACATTTTTCTTCCCTTGTATTTTCTACACTATCTTTTCTGTCATTGGACAAAGTCACATGAACGAGAGTCTGTCGTCTCATTTTCTGAAGGTGCCTGCCATGGTTTGGAGGCGAAATAGTAACTGCAGAGCCTTGGAGTATTCACCGCAGACCTGCCGCAACGGACGGGGAAACAAGGTCCTGCCTCCTGGAATCACTTTGCAGGACTTAAGCCAGCGGGCACGTGGACATAGTCACACATTGGCCACAAGAGTCCCGCGGATATCAGAGGCGGGATCTTGTTGGAGGAGCGTTGTTGTGGTGTGTTTGATTCGAAGGCTGTTGCAATACAGGACCAAACAGCTTGATAATTCATTATTCAGCAACGGGCCGAATCTGGCAGATAGTTGAGACGGATATGGTGCCGACAAGAAGCAAGCTATCTTCAATATTGGCCACTTCGAAGGACGATCTCGTACGGACTGGATTCGCAAATGAGCCGATATAACCTTCAATTCGTCGCCGGGAACGCGCAAGACGAGTGCAAAGTAGCAAACCTGCAATGGAAGATGAAATGCGTGACTCGGCCACGCTCGCCGGGTTTAAGTTGAACACGCCCTGCGAATGCAATCCAGCGCTTTCGAATTATATATAAGCCCACATGTTCAGGCTGACTACCCAGTCTTCCCAATGGCTTCCCCTTTCCCCTCCCAGCCGTCTACGATTCACGACTCAGACGCAACCCTTTTGGTACGGTCATCTTTGCTGTCCTCCTCGCCGCTCACCGTTCCTACAGGTCGAGTTTGAGAACGGTGATCCTCGCAATCCGTTCAATTATTCTTCTGCCAAAAAATGGGTCATCACAATTACCGCGTGTGGTTTCACTGGCATCACCGATCAGTTTCTCTCCATCTCTGACTCCGCTCACACCAATTTCCATTCCAAGCTGGCGGTTTCTCTTCGTATACCATGGGTGTGCCGACAATGGTAGAGGACCTTCACTGTTCCGTCTTCAAGGCAACCGTCGGTCTTAGTGTATACCCACTCGGGTTCGGTCTTCTCCCCCTTGTTACTTCTTCCTTGTCAGAAGAATATGGACGACTTCCCCTCTACATCGTTTCGGCATTTTGCTTCATGCTGACCCATGTCATGGTTGCCCTGCAAGTCATTCCCACACTTGATCTTCATTATCCCAGCTAACGAGTCCAGCAGAGCCCCAAATATCCAAACGGTGATCGTCGCTCGTTTCCTTGGCGGTTCGTTCGGATCGACAGGCGCAACTCTCGTCGGAGGTACCATTGCCGATATTTGGCGGCCTAATGAGTAATCATCTCCCGATTGCCACTGCGGATTATTACTCATGGTCGCAGGCGTGGTTTCCCTATGGCGCTGTTTGCCATCTCGGCGTTTAGTTCCACAGGCGTCGGTCCCTTGATCGCCGGTTGGATCGAGTCTTCCCCTCACCTAGGGTGGCGCTGGATCCAGTGGATCTCTGCAATGTGAGTCGTCCCGTCACCTCCAAGTGGACTGTTATGCGACCCCTCGTAGCGTCAGCGGCGTCTACTTTATTGTTGCCTTGTTCCTTTTGAAGGAGACGCGGGCAGATATCATCCTCATCCGTTTAGCGCGCAAGTTGAGAAAAACGAAACATGATCACCGGTACCGTGCAAGAGCAGAAATTGAAAAGCCGGGCCTCCTCACGTTGCTCAAGGCATCATGTACTCGGCCAATCAGTGGGTGTCGCTCTCCACATTCAGGAAATATGCTGACATCCCATGTCAAGGTTTGCTCTTGACAGAACCGACTGTTCTCAGCTTTAGCGTAGGCTTTCTATTTCGTTTGCTCATGCTGCTGAACATCGTGCTAATAGCTTTGGCTCGGTTTCACATGGGGTGTCTTTTTTTGCCTCCTTGAGTGGGTATATATCTACATGTCTAGTTCCCTCCTAACTGTACGCAGCTCGGTTTCTGGAGAAATGGAGAACATCTATAATTTCACGATCGGTGAGAGAGGGACAGCATATATTTGTATCTTGTCCGTGACACCCAACAATCTCCATGACGGTTTGCTGACCTCGTGTAGAATCGGAAGTATCCTTGGATGGCTGGCAAATATGTATCAGGAGGTTCTGTACAAGTGCGTTTCTGTGTCATTTCGTTGCTAAGGTAGCCGCTGAGGCGACTACAAGGAAATACGTTGTCAAAAAAGGCCCAGAGGCACGGCTTTGCCTCGCTCTCGTTGCTGGCTTCTTACTCCCTGTTGGCATGCTCATCTACGCATGGACCGCAAGGCATAGCATTCACTGGATCGCACCACTTATCGGTCTCACGGTGAGCTTCCATCACGGGCCTGCCTTAATGCCGTAGTTATATTTCCGTCGGTAGCTGTTCATAACAGGCGCATACGTGATTTATCAGGTCGTATTCATTTACCTCGCCGACTGGTACGCCCTCCCCGTCTCCATGGCTGCATGTAAATCATTTCTCTCTCAGCTACGGACCATACGCGTCCTCTGCGTTGGCAGGTCAAAGCTTGTTCCGTATGTGCCCTCCACCATAAATATCACGCATCTGATGGGTTCGACTTCCTTCTGGTTCGTTTTTGGACACCTGTGATATCCAACAGGGAATATTCTCGGAACGGTCTTCCCATTGTTCTCGCAACACATGTACAACACGCTTACGTACAAATGGGCTAACACGCTTTTCGCACTCATCTCGGTGGCTCTGATTCCCATCCCCTATGTCAGTACTGTCCTTGATTTCCTCTTCTGGACCAACTTCTTTGCGCACAGGTACTCTTTTTCTATGGTTCAGAGATTCGGAAACGAAGCAAAGTCTCACGCCAGATACTCGACGTGATTGAAGAGAAATACGTTTTCGACACAGGAAAGGTGGACAAGGAAATGAATGAGGCGATGGACCCGAAGCCCGGAATTGATTCGTCGATATGACATGTGCTCCGTCTTTCCCACCCTTGTCCCTGTCTGCACCGCACTCTGGGAGCTGCACTTCGCTACCTGCTTCTGTGCTGTCCGTGTCTTGCCTTTCCCTCGGATTCATCTCAGCGTGCTGGTCACCTATTCCCATATAACCGTCTGTTAGATAATCATTCCACCGTTGCCGCATAAATTAAATGACTGCACATCATCTAGCCCAATTCTGATCTCGTCCTGCATTCTTTGAATCGCTATCCGATAGTTTCGAGCGCACCAGCTGGCTTGCAACTGAATATTTACACTGTATAGCGAGTAGTGTGAACAAAAAGGGGTTATCTTCCGCTCTAAATCGTACCCGAGGTTGATTGACATGCCTATATGTTTCACCACTCGGCCGGCAACTAGCTTTCTCATCAATCCATCACCACTAGCGATCACAATAAGTTCTGCGGGATGGTAGGCGCCTCCGAGTCTAGGCACGGCACGGCTCGACTCTCAAAAGCCCGGAGGCTCGCGCTCCTTCGCCAGCGTACCACCCCAGTGATATCCAAGGATCCAGCACGTAGACGCTGACAACACAGAACACGATTCCACCACATTACAAAAAGTAGACACCCGGTGTCGCGAAGCTTGAAGCCGTCACGAACCTGCGTCTGGGAATCGTGTCGGGGGTAGGGGTCCCCAAAAGGGGCACCTATCATATTGGTCATCGACTGGGAAGCAGATCTGATTCCGATTGGTCACGATAGAAAGGTACCCGAAAACGAACGTCGCGTCGGGCCGTTGAAAAAAGCGGAACCGGAATTCAGGATAGAGACGCGTGTGCTCGGCCCTGCATTGGTGAGGTTATTGTTTATCGACTTCAATTGGGCGCGTCAAAGGAACGTATTTCTGGAATCTCGTGGAGTCTCGAGATGAGGAACCAGTCGTTCTGATCGTAAAAATATTCAAGTTCGATAGTTTTTCCCAAGTAGAGGTTGGGTATGCCAGAGTTCCAAACAGGTTGCCAGTGACACACTATATCGTCATAGAAAGAACCTGATTCGAACACGAGCATGAAAATGCCGATGCCAGTAATATTTTCTCTGCCGACGCAGAAGTGGACATGAAAGTAAACTTGCATTTCTTCTGGATGCCAAAATCTCCCAGAGACGGATCAAACATTTCCCAAGCTGTAACGAACACCAAAAACTTTCTCCTGCTGTGCTTTGATCTCTGATGGAACGTGTTAACGATCCTCCGCCCCCACCACGATTGCGATGGTGCAGGTACGTACGAAGTGCGACATGTTTGGAGTGGAAGCGACACAAAGCTAGGTTCCCCACTATGCCCCAAAGCCCTGCGAGTGCATTGCCCGCCTTGCGAGGATCGCCGATCTCGCGGGGCACATAATTAAACTCACCTTGTTCATCAAAGCCCCACAACGGACGGAACTTGTCATGCAAGTCTGCATTTTTAATGAGATCAACGTATGCACGCCGCGCATCGCCGTAACTATAATGGTGGTTAGTCACGAAGTTACTAAAGAACGAAAGAAAAATGAACCCAGTTGCGAAGACGACGACGTCAGCGTCCAGTACAGAACCGTCCTCAAACAACAAGCCTGTAGGAGTGAATTTCCTGATCGGTCCGTCGCTTTTTAACTTGATCTTCCCGTCAATGATGAGCTGAGAAGCACCAACATCTTGAATAAAGGATAACTTTGATCAGTTCACCCTTGCCATACACGCCAAAAGAACTTGCCGAAATAGTACCCTCCAGCCTTGCCGAACGCTAAGCGTAGGGGACCAGAATCGTATTCACCCAGAGTCAACTTAAATCCGACACTGCGGAGGCCAGAAAGAAGTTCCCCGAAGCATGTAAACATCGCAATGCACGAGTAGGAGTAAGTGGGAGGACATACTTGTCGGCCTCTGCGACGGCCTTTGTGACACGTTGGTGCATAATAGTCACCACTTGACTTGGATACGAAGCATTCACACGATCAGCGACGTCAGTTGGAAGGTGACCTTCCCAGTATAGTCCTTGAATGTAGAAACCGTGAGCAAGCGAGTACGGGTCAGATGATACATGTCACCTAGAAAACGAGGGACCCCCTCTTTCGTCGACATGACATAAGTCGGGCCCCGCTGAACCATCGTGACATCTATCAAAGACCTTATCTAGTAGTGCCGCCGGACTGCGATGGGGGTGACTGACCGACGCCATGCTCCACGTAATCGGCACAAAGATCGTGAGCTAATCACACTAAGTTCCGCTGGAGATGAGTACAGAAGGTCCAGTGGTACCTGATGTGCAAGCGCCAACGACAGCCACCTTTTTGCCCAAATGATCCGTCGCACGCTCGTGTTTGCAAGAATGCAAAATCTGACCCTTGAACTCATCCTATCCTAGTGTCAACCAAATGGCTCTCAGTGAGTACGCTCGGTGCTTACCTGTCCTGGAATGTCTGGATCCTTGGTAGGTTACTACCTATACCGAGTGCCAGCACGACATGGTCTACTTTGAATGTTCGCTTCCGTCCGTCTTCGCGTTCCACTAGAACCGACCAACGCTTTCCGTTGTTTCCGGTTTCCCTTTCGATGGAGGTGACAGATGCCGATGTCCATACGTTCAACTCTAGAAGGTTAGCATAAGATTCAAGCCAATCGGCCAATTTCAATGCTGGAGTGTAGACAGGCCATGACGGGGGGAATGAGGAGAAACTCCGGGAAAAGTGTGCACTCACGGTAAGTAGGGCATGTGGTCGTACCCTAGAATACAGTAAGGAAAGGACGAACGATTGAAGCGAGATGATAAACTCACACACT
>JBBPMS010000054.1:9241-20231 GCA_038090435.1 Phylloporus scabripes | reverse complement strand
GAGAAACTTCGTCTCAAACACGACAAGGAAGTATCCAATTTCGAAATCCAACTCCAAAGGCGCGCCAATGAGATGAGGCAGCTTTCGGAAGACCTCTGCATCGCAAAAGGGGAACTCGACAGAGAGCGAGCTACTGTTACATCCCTCAAGTCCATGATCTCTGATCATTCAGCGGCACGGATAACGCTCAACGCGCAGTTGAATGCACTTCAGACCGAAAAAGATGCGTTGCAAGCACAACTTGATGCCGTATCGTCGACAGCCTTCCAACAAAATTTCGATCACCAATCTGCCCTCAGACGAATAGCTTTCCTCGAGCAAGAGGCGAGAGAGTCAGACATGATTCGCCGTAAGCTCCACAACATGGTTCAAGAGCTCAAGGGAAATATTCGCGTTTTTTGTCGCGTTCGTCCCGTCCTCCCTCATGAGCTGGCTTCTCCACCCGCCACTGGAACACGTTCTGGTCCAACAGCGAATGGTGTTCTAAATGCGGAGGTTTACACAAAGGCTCTCGTTGCAAATATTACGTTTCCTGACAAACGGGAGCACAAAGAAATCGTTGTCACTTCTTCGGGCTCAAGTGCAATGGGTCATGAGCGAAAGGAGATCTATACCTTCTCATTTGATCGTGTAAGGTTTGTCTTCGTTCCAAGTCTCGCCATTGACGGTTGCATACAGGTGTTTGGGCCCGAGTCTACGCAGGGTGATGTTTTCGAGGAGATCTCACTCCTCGCCCAGAGCTGTGTTGATGGCCACAATGTTTGTATCTTCGCATATGGCCAGACAGGTTCCGGCAAATCCTTCACCATGGAGGGTGGCTCGGTAAGTCCATCTCAGGTTATGCGTCTCCATCGTTCAATGAGTTTCCATAGACCGAAGTTACAATGGGAATGATACCTCGCGCCGTCAATGAAGTGTTCAGAGCTGCGGACGCACTAAAGAGTAAAGGATGGAACTACAGTATGGAGGGACAGTTCTTGGAAATTGTGAATATTGCCTGTTTGGTGCTCTCCCTTTTCTTCGATTGTCACTGATGGAAAAACAACACAGTATAACGAAACGATCAACGATTTACTCGGCAAAGGTGAATTTGACAAGAAGAAGCACGAAATCAAGCACGAGAAGACCGCAACTAGCGTCAGTACGCGAGTGACTGACGTCAATGTGATACCTTTGCACACACCTTGTGAAGTCTCATCACTCTTGCATTTAGCGAATTCGCGGCGCACCGTGGCCGCAACGCTTATGAACGAACGTTCATCACGGTCGCATTCCGTCTTTACTCTTCGAATTTCTGGGTATAATGAACACACTGAGGAACGATGTGAGGGGAGCCTCAATCTCGTCGATCTAGCCGGAAGTGAACGTTTAAACTCAAGTGGCGCTGCAGGACACAAAGCACGTCTGAAGGAAACCCAAAACATCAATCGCAGCCTGAGTGCATTGGGGGACGTCGTCGCCGCATTAGGCGAGAAGGGGGAAAAAGGAGACAAACATATTCCATACAGGAATTCGAAGGTGGGTCGATCATCCACGCATGCTGTCTCGCGACTTCCTCTCTTATTTCTGATTGGTGATCGTGTGGGATCTTCGCTAACTTGTGGTGCCGTGCCCTTCTTCCTCTCCGATTTTGCCCTGGGTAGCTCACTTACCTTTTGCAACATTCATTGAGCGGCCACTCAAAAACGCTGGTGCGTTTGATCTTGCCATCGGTGCTAGATGCTGTGTTGTTCATGACCGCTGTTTTGCAAAGATGATTCTGAACCTTTCCCCACTTGCTGCACATCTGAACGAGTCATTGACATCACTACGGTTCGCGACAAAGGTGAGGATGAATCACACCATCAAGCATAGTCTGCTTACCCAACACCCGTTTGTAGGTCAACAACACCACTGTTGGCCCGGCAAAGAAGCAGGTCCGCCATGCGAGCTGAAACAGCCACAGCCATTGGTTACGCATGACAGATTGACTGCTATCTCCTCGTGCTGGCGGGCTTCACCTATTTGCAATCACTGCCATCAGAAGACCTCAGGCTCAGGCTCGGGAAGATGCATGTTGTATTATGTTACACGATTACAAGGATATGTCGTGGGTGATGCAGGGTTTGATGCGATGATGAGACACGATGATAAACGTTATGGTCGGTTCTGCAGCTGAGACCCCCCTTTTTTCCTGAGCGTTTCACGTCTAACGTCGGCGGACCACTTGAAGAAGTTGCAGCGATAGCTATGGTCCACCTCCTCACGAAGTCGTTCCCCTTTGCCCTTGTCATAACCTGGGCCAACCGGGCTGCATGTTCGTCGTTTAAGTAGGCGACCGGTACGGAAAAAATGAGGTCCCGGGAACAAATGAAATTCAGCACGATAACGAAACTCAAGTCCCCGAGGAGGTGACAGGGCACGTACCGAGAACAGATGAAGAATGTTTTCCCTTTATTTGGTCCCGGCTTATTTACCGTGTATTCCTTGGCTGGTTCGCCGTGACCACTACATTTGGGAGGTTGGATGGGGGCCATGAGCTGAGACCATGCCTCTTTGGTATTGGAGGATGATCCGTTCGTTGTGGAGCTTATCATTGGCAGCGGGTCCGCTTCCTGCGAGGAGGCAATGCGGAGGGCGAGCTGATAGTCCGTTTCCAGACAGTCCATGGGATGATTGCCGTCCGAGGAGAGTAGAGGTGGATCCGCATATGCATTCCATTGCGTCTGCGACGCCGATGGAGGCTGCCATTGATATTCGGAGGTCTGTGGCAATCGGGGGCGTAGTTGGGATTGGGCCAGGGAGGCAGCAAAGAATGCAGCAAGCGTGCGTTGTCCAGATCCCGATCCAGCGTCTGAGCCTGGAAACTTGCCTTTATCTTTCTTTTGCTTCTTGCTTGGTTTCGACGCGACTGCTGCTGGCGGATCCGTCGACCTGCGTTTCAGGGGTGCCATGTGTTTCTTTTCGGGGTCGCTACCGCCCTCCGAGGGAGAAGGTGTGGGGGTTGGTCCGCCGTATCCAGTCGTGGATGTTAAGAATGGAAGAGAGTCCGAAGTATGGACAAAGTCTGGATCCTGACTGAGAGGCGGCACAGCATCGGGGAACTGTGATGCAGTGTCAATGGATAAGATAGCCGTCGCTTGCGACATGTGCGGACACGGCGATCCCGGCGGTTGCAAGTCATTGGCCTTATCGCTTGCTGAGGGTGCTGCCGTCATCTTCACCCCCTTTGCAAAAAATGAGGACAATAACGTCTGCTTGCCGGAGAACTCATCCCAGCGTCGCGCCGCGAGCCGAGGAGGTTCGGTTTGCCCCTCAGCCACGGGCATCGCTTCACGGAGAGACAATTTTTGGCCGGTGGGAGTGGTAATCTCGTCATGAAGATCGATGTATATGGGGCAATGGTCAGAGCCCTTGAGCATAGGTTGGATATCACCATGTTTGATCCAGGGGAGTATACCCTGTGTGGCAAGGATGTAATCTACGCGAGTCCCGTAATTGGTCTCCCGAGCAGAGATCTTGGTATTCCAGCCTATGGTATCGTCGGTAAAGAGGGCGCGTCAGAAAAGGGCTACTGATAAGGAAGGTCGCGGCGAGAGGTAAAACGCGTCTTACATGTGTACATCCCTTTTCTGCCGGGCCAAAATGACCGCACTACATCAGTCATGCGTCCGATTGGAGTAAGCCAGTTGTGAAACCAAGCTCGCGCGGGGTGATCATAGAACGACGCCGCGTTGCTAGCGAGATGGCCGTCACAGTGGTCGAGTGGCGTGGCGCAGATGTTTATGTCACCGACTATGATAACCTCCCGACCTTCTCCGATGAGCTTATTGACGCGTTCTTGGAGCATAAAGTGATAGTTCATCTTGAATGGGAGACGGGCATCAGATGTCTCGTTGGGGCAGTAAACGTTGATAAGGACGAAAAGACCAAAATCGAGCACGAGGGCTCTACCTTCCGCATCGAGTGTTACTAGATCGGAAGGTGTATTATCCTGGTCGTCCGGCGTTAGTTCCATTTCGAGAGCGGAGGGATATGAATGTGATATGCGTTCGTCCGTCGTAAGCGGCACTTTTGGCTGAATGGTCCCTGAGAGGCCTTCTTCTGCTTTGAGTGGCGTGACTGTTCGAGAGTCTGTGTACACCGCGACGCCACTGTAACCGCCTCTGCTGACAGGGAAGGAAAAAAGGGCGTGAAATGGGTCGGGGACGGCGAGGTTTTTGTCGAGGCCAGCCCGTGAAGTTTTCATTTCTATGAAGGAATAGAAGGAGGCGAGAATGAAAAAAAGATGGAATGACAGACCTTGAAAGCATATTATGTCGGCTTCAAGGTGAAGAAGAAGCTCGTGAAAGGACTTGAATGTGTTCCATCTAATAGGGCTGTGAGACGTGGCAAATGGCGGAGACGGACACGCACGGATGGTACTGGGGAAGAGTCCGAATGCCGTTCTGAAACAAGCCGCGGTCGTCAGAAGATGTTTTGAGCGTTGGTGAAGACCCACAATGTTCCAAGAGAGGATACGCATCTGGCACCGTCCAAGGTTTCCTATTTGTCTATTATGAAACTTTGTACTGCTAACTATAATCTTTAGGTTTACTACTGCCAGACTTACCACGTTGGTATGGACTGTCCTAGCCCGCAACGAGCGTTCGTCTCAGCCTTCAGGGCCACCGTGGCAGTCACAGTCCCAGCCGTTATCATTTTGCTCCACGAGTAAAGGTCCAGGAAGACTTCTCAGACCGCAGCTTTGAGAAGTCCCCTCCGCACAGCTTCGTCTACCTCCCCGGTCCTCCATGTCGTCCTCTGCGATCAGTCGTGGGTATGTATCTTAGGATAAGCGTCTCTACTACGCGTAATCAGCTTGACACGCCACTCACATCTCCCCTCATTCTCCGTTCTCCTTAACCCCATCCCCCGCCACGTTCAGATATCCCCGTCAATGTTTCCAATGTGCCGTCCTGTTCGGATTGCACTGCTTCCTATCTCCATGAAGCGATTTTGGCTACTTTTGATTGCAAAGCAGATGGCAGTCTATCATGACCGCTCTCATGATTTCACGCGCTTCTTAACACGTTGCATCAGCACGTCAGATCCATGCCCAAGCCGTCTCTTCACTTTTACGTTGCCACCATATCGGTCAGCTTGTCGGCGAGAAAGCCATGGCCCCCTATTGCTTGTCTTTATGTACTCCGCAGACCAGCGTGGAGTATCATGGACCGAGATAGATTTCAATTAACTACGGTGAGCGTGCACTCTTTCCTAACTTGGCCTCGACTCAGGGTCCCTCATCTCGCCATGCTTCCTCAAGGCAATTACGCGCTGGCTCAGTTCGCTGAGTGTCCCGATTGCTTTCGTAACACTAAGCATGTGCTATACGAGAAAAGGCGGAGGAATGAATCTCACGTTTTTCTCTACTGCGTGAGGAGCATGGCCAGAACACTCGAAGCTCTGTTTGCATTTCAAAGTCGGAACAACTCCTTGGTTCACCTCCCTTAATTCCCACCTTATAGTTCCATCCTTTGCGCGAGCTTCTACAGAATCGCCCCGGGCCCCCTCCCAACTCCCTTATCAAGCTCTTCTCATGCTACGAGGTATGGTCGACAAAGTGCCACGGTCTCGCTCTCGCTCTAGAGGAGCTCAAGCCACAACAGGCAACCCCCATGTTGCTCGGGGCATTCCTGAGGGGACCTCTGGTATCCATAGTCCATTTGCTCGCATGGAGTCCAATGATCCTTTGAAGCGGAAGCAGACTATACTCAGTCTAATAGATATGCTTTCCGAGCTGAGCAACGACAACGCGTTCGAGGCTGGTGCGTTCCATTGTCACGATAGTCGGTTTCGCGCACTGACAGATCTCTTAGATGTCTCCTCGCCGCCGGTGCTGGAAGAAGACTTGCGTGAGTTGGGATCGTCCGCGACGGGGACAACATGCTTAATGTGTCCTTTGTAGCGACTTCTCTGGACGAGAAGGCGTCTAATGCTGGTGCAGAGCAATTCTTCCGGTTTGAAAAGTAAGTCTGAAGTTGCGATAGTCGCCTCAATCACTCAGCAAGCGCAGACGGATAGAGAACCTCGACAAGGAGGTGTGTGTCACGACTATGTCCGTCTTCTGTCCCTCATACGTAGTCAGCTACGAGGTTTCGCAAACGCTGCCCGCCAGTTGGGGAGCTCGGTTGGGATTCTCTCCTCCGCGTTCAAGTTACGCGAACGGTTGACAAAAATCCTGTTCCTCTTCCGCGAGAACGCGGCCAACCTATATCCTCGCAAGATCGCACGGCAACCTCGAGAGGCTCTTCCAAATCCGAATTTCATGCACAGACAGCGACGTGCACCATGGCGTGGTCAACATGCTCCCGTCGTGAAACTCGTATTAGAGGACAACCTAGAGCCTGATACACTTCCTGCCCAGTTTGAAACCTTTGCAAAGGATGTCGTGACTTTCCTCAATTGCCTAAACGAGTTCCCAGAGTTCACTGACGAGGCCGTCAACCAGTCCATGCGGGGCTTTGAGGGGGACTTGAAAGTACGTTAGATTTCACTTACGTAACTCTTGTAGCTTTGACAACTTTGCACCGCCGTGTCTAGTATTGGGCATCATGTTTGGCCGAATACAAGAGTCAGCGCTCGCACCCGATCTTCTTGTCACGCATTGAAACTGACGTGGTTTTCCTCTCCAGATCAATTTCGGTCACCAGCGGTGCAGCGCTACGTACACGACCTCACCACGGAGATCGGCGATCACATTGACAACATTACGGGGACGCTTTCCATGTTCATTGAGATCGGTGAGTGTGGAGGCATTATGGGTTGCAGTGCTCTGATATGCTCCACAGGCGTACCTACAATCAGATTCCATCAGCAACACGCTGCGTCGAATCTATTGAATCTTTCGACTGTGGCGACATTCTTTTCGGCGGTCACTGCAACTACCTTGCAATTCTCATACCAATCGACTGGCAACGTGCTTTCTGATTCCGTGAACGCTTTCTGGTTTTCGTCGCTGGTGTTCAGTATTGCGGCAGCAGTGAACAGTCTCCTAGGACTAACATGGAAGCAGGCTATGTAGTAGGTTCTTCTCTTGGCTTCTGAGCGTCATCCAATCAATCCATTGACATCATCCAGTCGCTCCCCTGGGCATAGGGTTCCGTGGTGGGTCCTCATTTGGATCAAACGGTCTCCGTTGGTCTTCCTAGTGATGTCCGTGGCCTGCTTCTCCGCTGGGCTCATGCTTTTCACCTATTCATCTGGACAGGTACGCAGACTTACTCCAATGTCGTCATCCATGCACGTAGATGTTGATCTTTTCTTCAGGGACGTGTAACCTCAACGATAATCACCGTTCTAACAGTCAGTCTACTCGTCTGGCCACTCAAGCTCACCTTCTTACTTACGACTCGATGATAGGCTGTTACATCGTTCGGCCTCGCTGCTGTCTCTGCCTGGTTTGCATCAGAACGATGGATATTTGTCCAACACAAGGGGCAAAAGTGGCTTGAGGAGGTAATTGGTGAAACAACCAACCATCTAGCGAACACTCGCGTTGCGCAAGCTAGCCGGATCTCCTTGCGCTGGTGCAGTATGCGTATCACCGCAGCACGAGGGTACCTAAGACATCTCACGAATTGGATTGTCAAGCCCCAAAAGCCTAAAGAGTTACTCCCACTCCCAATCGTAGAGAGCGCTCAGCCCCGCACCCGCCCCCGTCTTCCTATTCGACAACCTGTATATCACCAAGAACCTTCCTCGTTTGTCGTGAAACATGAGACCGCCTTTTCAGTTTGCTCGGACACTACGGAAAATCTAGCGTCGAGTACTGAAGGACCTACAGATGAGACTACAGACACACGCCGCTCTATCGCTCGTCGGAGATTTGCGAATGCAATCCGCTCTGTAATGATGTTACGAGCCACTGCTCGACCCACCTCTCCTTACAGAAACCCTTCGTTTGATACTCCGATCGGTCCCGCATCAACGGTTGGGGCGATGTCGCCTCGATTCCCAGACCCCGGGGTGTCATTACGGGGTGTGCGAGTGGCGAGCGCCATTGACAAGTTGAAAGCGCTAGATGTATCGCAAGAGATGGCTGCTCATCAAGCGCTTGTTCGGCACCTTCAATTCTCCCCGAACGGACGATACTTGGCGACTTCAAGGTATGTTACCCTACCATCGGCCGACGTCGGTCTAATGAATGTAATTAGCTGGGACAGGACATCGGTCATATTCCGTGTAGGGGTGAGTTACCTAATGGAATGCTCTCTCCTCATGCTGATCAAGCGTTCAGGATACCTTGACTACCCACCGCATACTGGTGCACGTTCGGGGATTCATTGGACAGGTTGCTTGGTATGAAGTCGATTCTCTGTTCACGTTACGGTCGGACTGATCTTTTCAACGAGGTCTCCGAATGGGAAAATGCTTCTCACTCGGCTCACACGCGCGGTCAAGGTGTGGTCCGAGGTCAGATCCTTTACTTCCAGTCCGAAAGCGACCCTGACAAACTGAACAGGACGGAGTGTGTAAAAAAACGATAGATCGCCAAAATACGGTCCAATCTATCATATGGCTTCCCACGGGGGAAGGTAACACATTTTGTTTCCAGAGGATCAGTCCACTATTAACAATCATGAGCAGCCTTCTTATCCGTCGAAGGCAGTGATGTTGTAAAATTGGTATATTGCCCCCGTTTAAGCGAGAGAACGTTTCTGTTAACGTACGGATCCTCATGTTTTCAGGATCTCCAGGGAAAGGTTTTGGATATCTACCACCTCGGACAAGTCCGGTTGACTAATGTGGCTGTGACACCGGACTGTTCCCGATTGGTTGGCGTTGGTCCATCGATAACATCACCGTCGGGTCCACAACCCAGTCGCCATACTAGAGTTGAGAAGCGTATTATTGGTATGTATTTAATTTCGGTCGCCCAGTCTGACTAACGATGTAATGTGCTAGTGTACAATATGGTGACAAAGGCAAGAGAAAGGTGTGCATACTGTTTACACGTTGATGATTCAATATTAACATCTCTTGAAGCCAAACGCCATTTGCCAACGATGTCCGTGATATTTGTATTGCGAGGAAAACGCCAGCTGTTCTATTGTCACCCGAAAGAGTAAGCATTTAGTGGACTATCGGCGTACGCACCAACTTCATTTCGTCTCAGGCTGCTCCTCAACTATGGAAGCTCGAGATTGTCCGAGACAGAGAACGTTCCGGCTATGCCCAAACATCTCGGCTGAATCTGAAACACACGTTCGCGCTGAAGGGCGCTGTTGATATTGCTGGTCCATGTCATTTTGGTGGTAAAGACGACCAGTTTGTTCTTTGTGCAGGAAAAGGTGACTATTCTTTTTGGCATTGATGTTTGTTGGTCATGATTGCTGATCTTGGTTCATCTCAGCGGGCGACATACATATCTGGGATAGAGAAACAGCGGCTCTGCTGCACTGTATACGACCTCAAATTGCTCCTGGCGTTGGAGATCTTACTTGTATTGGCTGGAATTATGCGACGGACGATCCCATGATGCTTGCAACTGGCAGCCATGATGGCACTATACGCATATATTCGACGGCACCGTTGGACGGACAGTCGGAGGATGGGTCGTATATGGAGAGGAATACAGAAACGGACAGGGCAAGTTATTCTGTTCACTCTGGTGGCTAGCATCGTCCGTCGGTGTCGTTCTTTCTTTTTCTTTCACTTAGCTGGGCACATCTGTGATTTATTGGGTGGATTTTTTTCTTAACTTATTTGCACTGCCGTGCAGGTCCCGCTGGGTATTGTTGCACACAATCTACTGATATAGAAACAGCTAATGTATAGTAGTCCATGCACAACTACTCGTAATTTAGGATGGTAGCCAATTGGTTGATCTCTATTTTTATACTCTTGATGCCACCTGCATGGGCCCAGACTGAGTCTCGCAGTCCTCTTATTCAAACCCCCTTCTTTCAACGTGTCGTCGGGAATGCTTACTTGGGACTGACATATTTCTGGGCAATGGAAGCAAACCACAGGGAGAAAGTGCGGTACGACGCAGATCGATAAGCAAGGCCATCATGTGACAAAACACATGGAGGACTACACAGGAGCAGGGATAGCTGCTGGCGCAGTGGTGGCAGCCATCCACGTGTCCGTCGTGGTCAAGGGCCGTTTTCCCTCTCTTCCCAGCCCGGCAGCACGTTCAGATTCCTCGATCGTGTACGCGGGTTCCTTGAGCGCACGACAACGTTTCTTGTGTACTTTACTTTTCCAGTGTGAACGCAACGCAGCGTCCGTCTCGTAGTATCTAAAGGGCGAGGAGAGGAATGGGGAAAAGGAAAGAGCGAGACGAGTCAAAAACAAGGGGGTTCAAAGTGACGGATGGAAAGACGTACTTGGCACACTCGACGCAGTAGTGCTGGGCGAGACCAGGTTTGTCAAAATCGAGGGGTTGCGCCTCTAGTGCCGCACGGTTCTAGCGACCGGCATGGCAGGGTGGGGGTGGGGTACGAGGGGGCAACGCATCATCAGCTTGTCAAAGTCAAACAGTCGCAAGACGGCCGTATTATCATTCGAGTGGAGAAACGCCATCGATCTCAGCTAATCTGAGACGAGGGAGCTGATGGGCCGCACGGGCGCGGGGAAAGCGCTGGGGTTTGGAGTCGAACAACTTACTTTTGGATCAAGGTCGATCAGCTGTATCTGATCAAGATCTTTTGTGCGGGCCTGGCTCGGGGGTCGTATCAGGTGTTTTGATGATGGTCAATAAAGAAGGCGTACCCTTGTACGGGAGGCCCGATGTATGTCGCGCTGGGCTTTGTGAGTACGTGAGCGCCGTAGCCGACCCATTTAGTATTCGAAGAAAGAATGGACGCGGCGGTGGACAAGGACAACTTTTCAAGGTTTACGTAATGAAGGTTGGTGAGAAGTAACTTTGACTCTGACTACCAGTACACAGGATAATAAATGAAACGCGAGCGAACTGGGCTATACGTGCCTCAGGTCTTTGTCATGGACTGATTCCTGCACG
>JBBPMS010000053.1:57070-81992 GCA_038090435.1 Phylloporus scabripes | reverse complement strand
CTGTTGCCCGTTATTGACGCAATCATTTAGCCCGTCTCAACTCTGTCATGTTCACTGCTATCTGGAATTCGGCACCTATTCTCGTCTCCCTCATTTCATTCTTTGCATATGTGTATCAGGGCAACAAGCTGACGGTTTCAGTTGCGTTCACTTCCATCGCCTTGTTTGGTATGATTCGGTACGGAGAAGTTTACTTGTGACTCACATGTGTTCTTATCAACCTGTAATAGTCAACCTTTGAACATTATTCCCGCTTGGATAGTGCAGATACTTCAGGTGAGTTTGTGATCTTATCTATCCATATATCTCACTGTTCATCCGCTTCCGTATCTTGACAGACTGGTGTCGCACTCAAACGAATCGAGAAATACCTCGAAGAGGAGGAAGTCACGGAACAAGTATCGTCCCTCAAACGTGCCAAGGTACCCGTATATTCACTCGCCAATGATGATGGCCTCGCAATCGAGGCTGGCACGTTTAAATGGAATGAGGTGCCCGAGGAGGTCAAGGATACCAAAAACGGCAAGAAAAATGCTAAATCCAACCCAAGTACGAATGACAGTCGGAACACGACTAGCGACGAGACGATCACGGTTGTCGATGCCCAGAGTTCGTCGGGTTGGTCTGTCGAGGACCACAAGTTTGAGCTCAAGGATATTTCGGTGCGGTTCCCTGAGGGTGAGCTGACGTTGATCACTGGTCCGACTGCGAGCGGAAAGTCTGCTTTATTGGTGGGCCTTTTGGTTGGCGGGTCTTCATGGGCTTACCTGGGCACTCTGTCAGTTGGCGCTCTTGGGTGAAATGACGATCACCGACGGAAAGCTCATCATGTCCAAGAACACTTCTAACATTGATGAATACGGCAATATGCATGCCATTTCTTATGCTGCGCAAACGCCGTGGTTGCGGCACCAGTCTATCAGGGACAATATTTTGTTTGGATATCCATACGACGAGGAAAGATATAATTCAGTCGTAGAGTGTTGTGCGCTGAGGCCTGATTTGGACATTCTGGAGGATGGCGACTCGACAGAAATTGGCGCAAGGTGAGTTTCATCTAAAGGACGTTAGTGGCAGTTGATTGACATTTTGCCTAGGGGTGTGAGTTTGTCTGGTGGACAAAAGGCCCGGTAAATTCGAGTTTGTATCGACATGGGTGGTATACTAATCGCTATTCCTAGTGTCGCATTAGCTCGCGCCGTCTATGCGCGCACGAGATATGTGTTACTTGATGACCCCTTGAGTGCGGTTGTATGTCACTCCCTCTTATTGTAACGGTGTGTTGGTTGAATTATGGTTCACAGGATAGTCACACTGCGAGGTTCTTGTATGAAAAACTCCTGCGCGGACCTCTCCTTGCAAATCGCACTGTCGTGAGTTTTCAGTCATTTGGTAAAGGACGTTTACTTGATATGTCCGTTAGATCCTTGTTACACATCACGTTGAACTGGTTCTCCCGGGAGCCTATTACCTAGTGAGGATGCTCGACGGACGAATCGATACTCAAGGGACCGTAAAGGATTTGCGCGCGCAGGGTACTTTGGAATATATCACTCAGGATGCAGAGGCAGATGTAAAACAAGAGGACGCCCTAGTTGCGGCGGAGCAGCCTCTAGACGATGTGCCTGCGGAGGCCGCCGAAGGTCCTTCGAAGAAGCCGAGGAAGCTGATCAAGGACGAACATAGAGCGACTGGCGGTGTCAAGTGGTCGGTCTACAACTCGTATCTCAAAGCCTCGTGAGTCCTATTTTCTTGTCGAGTTGAGCTAGATTTACGTGACGGATCAGGTCGTATTGGACATGGTCCGTATTGAGCGTGTTGATCATATGTTCGCAGGCCATGGGGGTCGTTGAAAAGCTTTGGATTCGGGTAATTATTATTGATCCGGGAGGCGGCTCTGAATACTGAATGCCATGTTTAGGAATGGGGTCAGGCGTATGGCAACAGCACGACGACCATGCCATATTCTTTTCCCTCGGCTGTCTTGACAGAGAACGAAGCAATAATGAGCGGGTTCATGCCCTCACACGACGTTCACCACTACTCGAATCCTCATTACCATATTCAGGCCTCTCAGAAGGTATTATGGTTCACGCTTCCTGATGCAAATGAGGACCCGCTGTTTTATGTTGGCGTGTACGGTGCGATTGGTCTTATGACGGCGATCATCAGCACATTGTCGATGGTGGTGCAATACACGGGTGCGTTGAGGGCATCGCGGTTGGTTTTCAGGCAGCTGCTGGAAGGCGTGGTAAGAGCGACGATGCGTTGGCATGACGTCACCCCGCAAGGTGAGTTTCCAAGTTCGAATTGGTCGCGGACTCGCTCACTGGACAATAGGGCGCATGTTGAACCGATTTGGCAAGGACGTCGAGACGATAGACAATAACTTGGCGAGCTCGTTGTCGGCCGTGAACTCTTCTTTGGCCACGTTTGCTGCAGCGATTATTACCGTTGCGTACGTGGGGTTCTTGTTTGTTGAACGATGATACTCATTTGATTGGGTGGTTGTAGTGTCATATTCCCTTGGTTCTTGATTCCCGCGTGCATCATTGGCTACTTCTACCGCCTGCTGGCGATTGGGTATCTGAACACGGGCCGTGATTTGCGTCGTATGGAGTCCAACTCTCGGTCACCGATTTTCTCTGGGTTTGGAGAACTATTAGAGGGTATCGTGACTGTTCGTGCGTTCTCGGTGGAGCGTCAATTTATGGATGACTTGCACGGCAAAATCGATGTTACAACAAAGGTAGGTGTCTCGTAATCCCTTTCGTGCCTCGCGAGATTGATGCATGGACACGTAGATGTGGTACAATTTCTGGATGACAAATAGATGGCTCTTGCTCAACTTTGACACACTTGGTGCTTTGGCGGTGCTAACAACAACCCTGTTTGCGCTTTCCGGATACGTCTCAGCAGGTACGGCTGGTCTGTGTATTACGAGCGCCATGTCCTTCACAATGAGCGTTTACTGGGCATGTCGGTTCTGGACCGCGCTTGAACTAGATTTGAAGTACGTCTCATCTATTTGTCCTGGTCGTTCTGTTTGACAAAGTATTATCGATCAGCTCGGTCGAGCGTGTGGTCGAGTATCTTGACCTTCCACAGGAACCACCTGCCATTATTGAAACAGACCGTCCACCTGCGTACTGGCCCTCGAGTACGAGCGCAAATCCGTTGGTCAGCGTCGAAGATTTAGTCATCAAGTATGCCCCAGAGCTTCCGCCGGTGTTGAAGAGCGTGTCGTTCCAACTCAATGCGAGAGAGCGGATCGGTCTTTTGGGAAGGACGGGTAGTGGCAAGTCGACGTTGGCCATGAGTATCCTAAGATTTGTGGATCCAGCGCAGGGACGGATTGTCATCGATGGGATTGACATTTCAAAGATTGGCATTCACGATCTCAGATCGCGCTTGGTGAGTGTGTCAGGAGCTACTTTGAGAGTCGTCGCTGACCACGCGTAGACGTTTATTCCTCAGGACGCAACTCTGTTTTCTGGCACGTTGAGAGATAACTTGGATCCTTTTAGTGAGTCGTAAGTCTATGGATATTGCTGGTGTTTATATTTTCACCTTGCAGATGAACACGATGACGCAGAATGCTTGGATGTTCTTTACCGTGTTCAGATGCTCACCCAGAGCGCCTATCAGTCGCAACGCAACTCCCAGGTCCCCAGCGGGACGTCGACACCCGCCCGGAATGGTGTCTCCACCCCTGTTTCGACCTCAGCGACCGAGATAGATGCCAAGACAACGATCACGCTCGATACCCAAGTCTCTGCAGGCGGTACCAACTTTTCACAGGGTCAACGACAACTGATTGCCATGGCCCGTGCATTGTTAAGACACAGCTCGATCGTTGTACTCGACGAAGCCACGAGTAGCATCGATTTTGAAACAGATGCCAAGATTCAGGCGACTATTAGGGAGGAGTTTGGGGATTCGCTCTTATTGACGGGTGTGTTTCATCGTTTCGATGTTCAAATGTATCGTGTGTTGATGGGATTGGGTAGTGGCGCACAGGTTGAGGACGGTGATTGACTACGATCGGCTCATAGTCTTGGACAAGGGTGAAGTGAGTTGCATTTATGACGTTGTGCGTGTGCGATGCTGAGCGTGTACTCACAGGTGGCTGAGTTCGACACCCCATTGAACCTGATTCAGAAAGAGAATGGGTTGTTCCGTAACATGTGTCTCAAGAGCGGGACGTTTGCCGAGTTAGAGAGCGCGGCGAGGGCCAAGGCTGAGAGGGACAATGCATTGAATGGCTAGTTAAATGCTCTCGTGCTTTCAATAGTTCAGCATGGTTTTTGTTGACTCGGATGGGCAATCGACACCCTTTTTTTGTTCCTCAACGATATCTTGTCAAGGGCCTGAACTTTCTTTAAATGAACCAAGGGGCTGAAATTGCATCTTGTAACATTAGAGGTACATAGATCGGTGACAAGTCTACACGAAACATAATGAAAGGCTGTACCACACAAGACAACCAAAGTCAAGTCGTGTAGAGCCAAAATTAATTCCGCGGCATCAACTTTGATCATGGTTAGTTCAGGGCTGTTTTACCTCGTGAATCGTGAGTGAAACCCACAGGGTACACATTCAAGCCGGGACCGAGCTTTAACAAACTTGCAAGTTGCGATGGGGTCGCTATCGTAGAGCCATTGGGTACGTGACTGAAACATTTTGAGTGATCCTTGTTGTTTGAGACACGTGACACCAACGTTTCATCTCTCCTTCGTTCAGTCCACCCGTCTTGCATAGATTCTATCCTTTCAATTGATTCTAGGTCATCAGGGGCATGTTCGAAACGCACTCCTTGTCTTTGAGCCTTCGCCGTCCTCGTCCCAGGTTAAAGTCGGCGTCCGAAGATATACTGCTGCAGCCCGTAACGACGGAAGAAAGCTCGGTCAACAGAGGTATGGTGCTCCGCCATGATGACGGTAGTATTTCCAACCTCGATCTGGCTCCGTGGACAGGGGATCGCACCCTTCGTTATTGGTGCTACGGTCTCCACCTCTTCCTCGTCGTCCTCCACGTCGCGCTTGCCGGGATGCTGTTCATCCACCCAGAGCATCGTTTCACTGTCTCGGTCAACAACACTACTGCTACCATCGCTCTAAAAGCATTTCTCCAAGGATTTTACACGGTATGCATTCTCACCATGGCGGTGGAGTGAGCCTCACAACTTGATCGCAACAAGGTATACACTGCCGTACTCGTGCTCGTGACACGCCGTCTCGCCATCTCCACTGCCATGTCAAAACGCCAGACGCTCACTGCCGTGCATGACATCTCCAGCGCGTGGAGCGGAATTGGGGCCGCGATCAACTCGCTCTGGCAGCAAACCAAAATTGCATCCGCTCTAACGACGATCCTGGCGACGCTCATGTACCTTGGGTGCATATCTGGCCTTCACATCGTCTCTTCTTCTGTCGTCCAGTTCGACGCATTCAATAAGATTGTTACGACTCCTGTTCCGTCGACGTTAGCGTGGCCCCCTCCATCGGTCGATCTTACTGCGCTTTCATGGGAGACGATCTCCCCGTTGTTGACGCTATGGCCGCTGCTATCGACTACCAAGGGGTTAGATGGGAGTACTCTGTATGATGTACCGTCGACGAGTGATGCGTACACCGGAGCCGTCGTAAAGGCAACCACGCTCACCGCTGAATGTGGTCTTCTCTCAAACCTTTCGGTTGGGGTATTGAACACCACTTCGGACAACGATATCTATAACGTGAACGTCAGAGGTCTTGGTGAGGTTGGGCTACCTCCGTCAGGTAAGCATGTTTCTGGTATTGCCTATGATATAACCCCTCCACGCGGACAATTAGTGCTGTTCAATTCTGTGTTCTTTATGGATATGCCAGGCCCGAATTCGACAACGGTGAGTACTTCTGAGAATGTCTTGCTGACTCATCCGTGAATGTGCTGTGTAGAATAACAGCTATATTGGCTATCAAGCCGCTACTAAGATGGAACTAGGAAATATAACTCACGAGATTGTTCAAGTGACCATGAACAGCACACTTTCAGGCACAGGTAAGTTTTAAGGGTTCCTGCTGTGCGTTCTAGCTGGTCTTAGGCAATCATTATAGGATCATCTGCTAATTTTTCAATCACGACAACTTTTGTTGCATGTACTCTGAATGCGACTTCGAATGATCTTCATCTTCCCATGCAGAATGGGAAAATCACCCAAAATGTCTCCCTGTATACTCAGCCGTCTTCAGGTAATTGGACTATCTGGTCTCCAGGTTCAACTACAAATTTGACCAAAGCTGTATGTGACTATTGCGACACATTCTCAACCAGCTAATGAGCATCACATAGTTCAATGCTGCTCAGCAAGGGCTTCATGGCATGACTACATATTCAAATGGTCCTAAACTTTGTCAGGAGGTGGAAACCCCCACTATATATGGGGAGTGTCAATATGTGTCTTTGGCTGATGTGTAAGTACTGATTTTTCCTCCCATTTTTACAAAGTAATTTATATCAAAAAGATATATCAATGATTTACTGGGCATCCAATGGACCTGGGAATTGTTGGCTTCATCTCCAGAACCCTCACCACTTTTTGTTCTCAGCCAGGAAGAGATGGAGAATGCTGTGGCACAGCTTGCAGCTACATTTATATGGTTAGGTATGTAATGAATCAGATCTATTCAAGTATCATTGACATCCACTTTGTTTATAGCAGGTGCAAGTGGAGGGTTTGAGCAGGCTCAAGGGAAAAGCCTTATCAGCAACTCTATTCTTCAGCTCAGATTAAATGTATGTTTCTCTCTTTGTGTTTTTGAATACTCATTTTAAGATTATGTACAGGTGAACCTAGTACCAGTATGTTCTTTCTGATATCATATACAAACTATATTCAAACTATCTTGCAGGTTGCTATTGCCTTGGCTGCTTCAGTAACTCTTTTAGCCATTGTTGTTTGGTTGTTTCATGGCCCCTATCTGGTACAGTTCAAGACACCAGTCACTAGATCTGGGGTTCTAGAGCTGATATGGATATCTGCCCACTCTACAATCTTACAAGATCTCATGAGGGCAACCAACATTTCTACCCTTGATCAGCTAAGGCTTAAAGGGATGAAGGCTGAGGTTTGCCTTGCCAACCTAGCATTTCAGCAAACCACCTATCAAGGAGAAAATAGCAATCTGTCAAAGTTTAAAGCTCATGATCTTGATCAGAGAGGATCTACCACAAAAGGTTGGCCTTTGAGCATTCTATGCTATATTGTATGTATATATTGACTTTTCATATAGGAAAAGCCTTTATGCATTCTATGTGTTACGGTCTTCATGGCATTCTCTTGGCAGTCCATTTGCTCTTAATTGTTCTATTGAAATATCATCCTGAACACCATGTTATAATGGCATCAGATAACACATGGGTCACAACTGCTTTGAGCTTGTCTCTCCAAGCATCCTATACAGTGAGTTCTCTTCTTATTTAGCTAAACACTAATTACTTGAATATGTATATGATCCATTTAGCTATATACTGCTGGGCTGGTTTTTGTTACTCAGCAACTTGCAGTATCAAGTGTGGTCACAAACCAGCACTATCTCACTGCAGTCCATGATATATCTCAAGCATGGATTGGCATTGGAGCAGCTTTTTATTCTCTTTGGGGCCAGACCAAGATTTTGTCTTCTATTTGGACAATCCTGGGTGTGGTTATCTACCTGGCATGTGTCTCCATCCTTCACATTGCTTCCTCTACCATCATGCAGTTTGTTGCTTTCAACAGCACTTCAACAGTCCTTATCCAATCAATTCTCACCTGGCCTGGCACCAATGGATCTTGGAGTGGCCCAAATCAGATTGTAACACCAAGCAATTTGATGCAAAACTTGGAGACTCCTGGTTTGTTCAACAATACCCTTTATGATATTGTGACTACAAATGATCCTACCTTTACAACTGCTGTTGTAAATGCCACCTCTTTGCAAGCCAGCTGTGGACTATTGTCAAACCTTTCATTGACCAACTCTGGAGGTGTACAAAGCTTCAATTTCTCTGTGATAGGCCTTGGGAGTGGGAGTTTGCTTACAAGTAAGTTTTTGAATATTGAATTTGAGCTAATTGGTGAGATTGGATTAGCCCTGGCATTTCAAAATGTAACAAATCAAGTATCCTTCATTGAATCTCCAGTAAGCACTTCATATTGTATAATCATTGTCAAAAAGAAAATTATTTTCACAAGGATTCTTCATCAAATTGTCCATCATGTGACCAGTATCTATACTTTCTGATCACAACCAATGTTGAACTGGATTCATCAATTGCCAACAATATCACAAGTTTTACTGTTGACATTTCCAAATGTATGTCATATGTTTGACAAAATAGATAATTATGATCTTTACCCTTTCTAGCTGGTGATACTCCAATGATTGGATATATAGCAGCCTGCTCTCTGGTTCCACATGCAGGTTATGGGATCTTGGATCTCCAAGCTGCAACCCTTATTTCACCCCCATCCCAGACCATTCAACAAACTTGGAAGTTATGGTCACCCAAAGATATAGGGTCTTCAAATCTTGCACCTATTGTAAGTGGACAGTATCCTGGTCAAATATTATTTTATAACCTTATTAAACAGACCAATTCTATCTTTTCCAATGCTGCTTTTGGAGTGTGTCCCCAAAGTGGATTTACAGGATGTTCTATGTACAAGTAAGTTCCTTGAGTCATTGATATTAATTTAGCACTAAAGTACTATCATGGTCAGTACATCAATCTCATCACAAAACAGCTCTCTTGATACCCTTACTCCAAATCAACTAGAACAAGCCATTGAAAACTCTGTAGCAGCCATGATTTGGATAGGTATGTGACAATATTTCTTGTTGATAGGACTAACAAACTATGATCCCTTTAGGAGGTCAAATTGGACCAAGTGAAGAGGGATTCGAAAGAATGACAGGTGAAAGCCCAGTTTCACAGGTGATCACCAAGTGGAGGCTCAATGTCAGTGTTCAAATTGTATGTGTCAAAATATGTTCTTAATGCCAAGGTTGTACATAATAGATCAATGAAGTCCCAGTGAGTATTTGGGCTATTGATACTAACCAATATTTTATCTGTTTTTTTAGGTCTTGTTCACATCAGCTGCATCACTAGTAATGATCATTATGACCATTTGGTTTATTGGACTTTCTTCAAAGGGTAAAAGGTCCTCACCTGTGACTGGCACTAGTGTCTTGGAGACACTCTGGATTGCAGCACATTCTTGGACTTTATACAGGCACATGGCTCAGGTCAATGATCCATCCATGGATAATCTTAGAAGGGAAGGCATGTTTCAGGTCTGCCTTGGAGATATCCAGCAAACTTGAATTACCAAAAGATTGTCATCTACATATGGTAGTCTAATAGGCAGCCAAAGGTACATACATATCAGTATACTAGTTCTTGCAATCTGATATGTACTGTATGATTGTGCCAACTATGGGGGATTGTAAAGCATCTGGTTCGGGTCAGGAGTTTGTCATACCGTAGGTAACCCGTGAGTGTGTACGGCACACTCCCCGAGTATTTGGATGCCATCCAATTGCAGTAATTTTCGCCAAAGTCGCTGTAGACGGGCTGGGCAAGCCAGCAATGACAGTACCACGTAGACCAAGTCGAAGAATATCATGAGCTAGACAAAGTAGGAGATAAGGGCAAATATAGTGTAAGTGAGTTTGTTATAGAAATAGCACGCACGAATGGACAGGGATTATAGAATAGCGTGCCAACGGAGTTAGCGCAAACTACTGGTTGAGCAGGCACGCGCCGTACAGTTGAGTTAGCGCAGGTGGGCCCACGGATGTATTCAGTAAGATAGGGTGGACGTAAGTGGGCCACGGTAGGACGCGCGTGGGCAATACCACCTGCAGTGCAGCAGACGGGAAGGGAAAAAATGAGGCTGGAGTTAGGTGTAGCTAGGGATGGTTGGGTTGGTGCAAGGACGAACCGACAGACGGACGAATGGCACAGCCGCGTGACAAGGGTAGAAGATACGATGAAACGAACGGGCGATTGGAAGCGGTTGGACGCATCGAATGGATGGGTGGTGTTGCGCGCCATGAGTGACGCGGTTGGATCACCTTTGGAAATAGCTCTTGCCCAGTATGGTATGAATGTAGACGGGCTTGAGCTCAGCCCTAAAGCAATGTCATATAATGCCACCTGGAGAAGAGAGCACGACAGGCGTACCTTATGTCTGCAAGCATATCAAAGTGTGATACCATTTTGACGCTATTGCAGGGGAATACTGCCAACGACGATCAACCTTTGGATGTTGAAATTAGCAAAAGCTACGGATACCACTGACGTAATAGACCGAGTTGTGTAGCGACCATGCCGTTACGTGAAAGACTGGGGATACTTTCACCAGTGCGGGATTGATGGCGGCGTGAATACGCACATACTTGGCAACACATCCTCGTGACGAGGCGTCGGTGGAGCTCACAAGAAAGCCGCCAGTCATGACCTTCTGGAAGATAAGGCTCGAATCCGGCGAGTGCACGATGACAGCCACAACGTTATCAATGAAGTCCAGTGGTTGGTCTGCAAACCAGCCGAGGCAGGGAAAAACAGTGTATCAACGACTTGCCTCATTTGACGGACCGATTGCGAGCCTATTTGATCTGCTCTGAAGCGGCCAAGCACTTCAAGAATGGCGTTGAAACCAGAGATTAGTAGGGGATACAAGCGTCGTGTCGACATCTACATACCCGATTGATCCTTGAAGACGAAGGTTGCAGTTTTCAGTCAGTAAGAATGGCTTTTCGTCTTACAGGAGCCGCCTAGAGCGAGACAACTAGTCTGATAATGTCGATCTGGCGATCTAGGCACACGCTGTTGTTACAAGTATATGAAAAGGTAGTATTCAATCACTTGGATTGAATGACGAGATACCTACTGTCAAACATCACCAGGCCCACAAGTAGTATCGGGGCAGATTTCCGGACACCCGGGACCACCATCAGCGAGATGGTTGCCTATTGCCGAGGTCCTGGCTGGTCCTGACCAGTATCGATCCTGCTGATGACGAACAATGAGAACGAACGAGTTGTTCGATAAAGCAGAACTGATGATATTATTGGTCGAGCTGTCAGATGGCACAAGATGAAGAGCGTTTTATACGTCAGCATCGAACACAACCGCTTGAACGCGCGCTGTGTCAGCGTGTTCAAGTGGTTGTAGTAACACTCTGAAATTTGTCCATGTTTGACACCCAACGCGGAGCTTCGCACAATATTATTTAGAAAGGGTTGGAAGGCGATAACTAACGAAGGACCCATCTGTTCATTATCTCTGACGCTGTTCCCGCATCTCACGCAATATCACTCAACCCTGACAATCACTTTGCCAGTTGCCCGATTCGTCCTTATCCTATCATATGCAGCCAACGCCGATCCGAATTCATGTGTTGAATCTATATAAGGACGGAGAGCGCCTGATCACCAAGAGTTCCATGGCATGCCAACAGTCAATAACGGTTCCAATCAGGAGCACGTAGCCCAGAGATCTTAAGACCCACCTCGCTCAACCAAAGTACACAACAGCTTCATGTCCTCTGGCTTATGTTGCAGATGCACGAATCTAGAAATTTTTGGGGAATGCGCCGTCAACGTTCATTGCACAACGCAGACGAGCATGCTACATACCTCCACGTCATCGGGGTACCCCCTAAAAAGCTTGGTCTCAAAATCGCACATCCCCACCTCCCAATCATTCTCAACCATCCCGACTGATCAGGAAACGGTCCCGTTGTCACATACACACCTCCCTTTTTCACATACGTGCTTGACTTGTTGTATAAATCTGTGTCCGCCAAACCTGCCGCGTCCACTATCATGCCAAACCGCGGTTCGGGCGGGTTCGCAGAAAGCTGCTGAGCGATTGGTTGTGCAGTATAATCTAAAAATGCATCCGCGCCGACACCGCGCACAAAAGATTCGTTCCGCGCAGAGGCGGAAGCAGTCACCTGAAGCGAGAGGGCTTTGGCCAATTGGATGGCGTAGATACCGACGGAAGTGGAGCCTCCGTTGATGAAGATAGACTCTTGGTTGGCAGGTGTTGATGCGGGTGTGTCTAGTGCGCGCATGGGGTCATATCCCCCCACACGGAGGGCTTGAATCGCCGTCATCCCAGTGAGAGTTAGCGCCGCGGATTCTTCCCAGGAAAGCTTCTTGGGTTTGAGGATGACATGATCCTTTGGAACGGTGGCATATTGAGCGAGCGCTCCCTGACGAGTGTTGAATTGGAGTACTGGCACAAGGTCATTTTTTCGATGAAGGGGGTACGAAAAGGGTAGAACATACGGAAGGGAATAAAACCAATGACCTCGTCGCCATTAGAAAACGACGTCCCGTTCGCATCGACAATCACACCGGCGAGATCGTGTTCTGCGGGGTAAGGTCGCTTCGCCAAGATGTTCGGGACAAGCTCCATGAGTTTCCATCCTCTGAAAGCGTTCGACGATCGCATGTAAGAACTAAGAGTGAGTGGGACAAGGTGACACGCACATGGGGTTCAATGCTGCGGCCTTGACCCTCACGAGTACCTCGTCCTGCTTTGGTCTTGGGACTGGAACGTCCGTCTTGAATACCAAGGCATCGCTAGGTTTACCCTGATTGACGACCAACCATGCTTTCTGTACAGTTGGTAGTGCGCTTGCGGAAGACATTTCAAACAGCTCTCTGACCGTTTGTGGGGCGACGTGATATATGTCAAGTGGCCAGCCGGGCTTGCGTGTTTCGACGGCTTATTTCTGAATATGGAGTGACGTCATCCCAAACCTGACCATCAGGAAGAAGACAAAAGTCTTACCATGACTAATCAGTGACTAAATTGAACTAAGCGAGCTAACGACGGCTCAACTAACCACAGCAGTGAGAAAAGCCGCGTTAGCGTTTTAGTCGAGACTTGCTGGCGTCGTCCGTCGCCTTCATCGCCTTGTGTGGCTGCCCACACGCACTCTCCCCTCTGCCGTGCACATCCACATGCACACCGCTGTCCCTCGTCCTCATTCCACCATCCGGGGCGCAGACTCGATGGGCCATGACTCAGACTCGCGCTCACACCTCCGACACCCCATGTGTTACTGTACCTTATATTCGCTCTGGAGTCTGTATTTAATTCGTAAATATATATACCATTGAATGACAAGACAAAATAGAATGTATGAGATGTACTTGATGACAGTGTGCAATCTAACTAACGGGCTAAATTGGCTTAAGATGCTTTCTAATGACGCTGGTTAGCTCGCTTAGTTCAGTCAAGTCACTGAGTAGTCACGGTAAGACTTTTGCCTTCTTCCTGATGCACTGTCCAAGCTTGTTCGCAATATTAGTGGTTTCACGTTTCCCGACGCTCCAGTCTGACAGTTTGCGAGCATCGACGCAGTTGAGAGATTCGTTCTACTCTTCTAGGTACCCGTTCATTCTAGGCCACACACTCTGGCCGATCTCAGCAAGTCCAACTTCTGGCTTAGAGGAAGAATTCCCCCCTTTCACCTAGACGATACACGAGCGTTGTTCAAGATGGTTACCTAGTATTCATCAACGACGTGTTGTATTCACTCGGCCGATTCTTGGTGGGTCGTACTATGGGTCGGCTTGTAAGTAGTGGTGCCATTCCGTACGTCTTTGCTCGCTCGATCCGTAACTCGATTTTCCTAAACTGCTAATCATAGCAGGCTAATCTTTGGGCAAAGGCGTCTCGAAGTAATTTCGTGCAAGTGTTCCTATTTTCATATCCATGTATCAAGACTTTAATCTCCGGTGGCCGCCAACTCCGTTTAGTAGAGGTTTGCACTGGAACATTTAAAGGTCGAACTTTACCCAATCTCTTGTTGTGATCATTTCACTTCTCGAAGTATATTCCTAGCATCAAACTTGGTGCTGGGACATAGAACGCTGGATGCTTGGAGACTATTTCTTCGTACCGTCTCAATTCGCCGAGCTGTCCGAAGATTGCCATTTACACTGATCGGACCACCAAAACCCCCAGGGAGGATACCGAATCGTGAACTAAACGGAACTAAACTGCACTTGATGCTGTCCGAATCAGCGCGCGCAACGCAAACAAAAATAGTAAGACGAAGCGGGCGTAATAGGAATTTCAGCATAAAAAGCAAAGTGCGAGAGAAGTATGGACATCGCAAAAGTCATGAACGGGGTACTAGAAAGAAAAGGAGGCTTAATTCTGCGATACGGTATTGTAGGGGACGTCACGTGTCATCAAAAAACGTCAAGCGTCAAGTGCGGTACAAATGTCGTCCGTCGAGACCATGAACGAGAGCGTCTGTAGGAGAACATCCGTTAGTCCTTTTACCATCATCTTCAACCAAAGAAATGCGTCGGATGAGGAAAGAAAACGAGGAAATGACCTACACAAGCATATCTCCCATTCATTGTCTCGATAGCGCGCGCACTCAGTCCTGTGGAATCGAGTCGTATGCAGGTGGAATTTCTTTTGGTGCAGAGTGGTCCTCGACCGGTGCCCTACCCGCATCTTGATGTACGACAACATCTGCATGACCCTCGGCAGTCTCTGGTTGCGTTGCTAATCCCAGTGCCTGTCCCTGCCCGCCACGTCCAAGCGCCTCGCGTTCCTTGGCCCCAGGCGTTGACGACGTGTGATAGCTCGACGTTGATGGTGGTGGTGAGGCACCTGGACGAGGACTATGCCATTCGCTAGTCGAACCATAAGTATCGGCCGGAGATACGTAGGCAGCTGCATGTGGTAGCCCATGCTGCACAAATTGCCGAGACTGCGCATCAATGGATGAGTATAAGTCCGGACTGGTTTGTCCACTCGCAGCAACCGACGAAGGAAGGCCGATATATGGTGACTGGCCGTATTGCCGCATGCTTGAACTACCCTGGTCGGTATACGATTGTGGGAAGGGCGTCACTTCTTCGGCAAGGTCGACGCGAGGCAGTGTGCCACCCCCGTCGACTCGTCCCACGACATGGTCGGGGTCAAAGTTGCCATCAAATTCGTCTTTGCGAACTCGCTTCCGGATGCAGAAAAGGAGAAGCACTAAGATAGTGATGCCAGCAACACCCCCGACGACGGCACCGACGATGACACCTGTGTGAGAATTGCTGGTACTGGTGTTTGTAGTGCTGATGGAGGTCGTGATGACTTCAGGAACGGAGGTGGTGAGATAGACAATGGAACCAGCAGGGTCTGTCGAGCTACCAAAAAGGGATGTAGTTATATGCAACGTTGGATAGGAAGAACAAACGTACAACAAGGTCGTCGCAACCTGAGAGGTGAATGAAGATGTGCTCGTCGTAGCTGCCGCGGCAGTAGTGGGGGACGCGGATATTGAGGATGCGGTTGTAGTACGACCTGCAACCGAAGTACTTTGCTCCGCCGGACTGGACTGGAGTGTGACACCTACAGTGGAGGCCACTGGGGTGTTGGATGTGGTGGGAACATTAGCAGTAGTAGTGGGCTGAGCAGTGGTGGAGGTGGAGGTGTCTGAAGAATACGTGGATGAATTGTCAGTGTTGGTGTTGGGAGGGGAAGAGGATGGAGAAGAAAGAGAGGTACCAGGACTCGAGGTTGGGGCCTCCGAAGATGAGGTTGGAGGCGCGCTTTGGCTGCCTGCGGCGGAGGACATGGACGAGCCTGGTCAAGGAGAAAGAGAAGGAAAGGGAAATTCGGCGCTAGGCGCAAGCGGTGGAGCAGTGAGAAGGAAACGTGCGGTAAAGGGTCGGTAGACGCCTTTGTCGGCTTAAAGTGCGCAGCAACGACTAATGAATAATTTGATAAAATGCTGTACGCGGGTTGGACCGCATCAAACACGAGGGCGCTCTCCGTGTAGGAAAACCATCGATCATCGATAAGAGTCGACGATTAACTCACCGGTAATCTGTCTGGTGCTCATCGTTCAAAGCTGGGGCAAAGGTTGACAATCGACTCCGATGTAGGCCGCTGAAACACGTCAAACAAGTCCCACGCGCTGGCCAGTACGAATATTCGAGTACCAGTACTACCGTTCTACTCGCTAACTTAGACCCTGCACAAGCACACTGATCACCGCCAGCTAGGAACCACCCGTGTCCCTGGACCAGATATGGTGCATGATCGTGTTGATACGACAATTCGGCACATGGGTGAGACACCGCCCCTGTCTTCGTCCAGCGCCCTTGTGAAGACACGGTTATTTTGGCATACTAGCAGCCTAATTACCCGGATACGCTGGGGCCCAAAGAGATCGCTGATGCCGGTCAAGTCCCAGTGGAGGTTGACGACAGCCCGGGCTTACCAGACCATCGTGTGCACGACAGGTCGGACTTTCAATAATAATCAGGTTCGAGGTGAGTCGTGGTCCATATCTACCTTTCAGATCAAACGCATTTCAAGTACATGACCATAATCATTCAATCATTCGCGCAGGAGTAATTCGGACACGCTCTTGTGTCGTTCATGGCCCTCTCACAACCGTTGCATGGTGCGGACACGTCAAGATGATGTGCTTTTGTGGCCTACGCTCTTGATGGCGATGCAACTGCAATTCATAATTGCTGTCCTCCATTGGGGCATTGTGCCTCCTGTGCCTATGTCAGGCAACATTTGGGTGCAGGAATCGTGCCTGCCACAGAGAGCTCGTGCTAACCATATTAGTCCCAAATGAAATTCGCGATAAGGACACGAAGCGTAACGTGAGCGATGGCACAGTCGCACATTCTGCGGATACAGCAAAGTGTCAGTACGTCTCCGCAAACACCTCAAACTATGCTTTGCCAGGTTAAAGAGCTTTTACTTGCTTGCATTAGATGTTGGCATGCATAACCTGTCACTTGCATGAAATCACATAATTCATCTTTTCTAGGTCTTTGTTCTCCTTTGGGGGACGTGACGTGCGTCGATTTAGTCAAGTATATCATAGTAAGAAACTCCATCGCCCTTCTAGCAGCGCAATATTCTTGGTAACCGAGGCTTGCCCCCAACAGATTGGGGCGCTCTAGAGCTGCTTGGGTTAGTCTGACCGATGCGGTCCTTGTTAGTTGCCGTCCGACGAGTTCCCAGCGAGTGTATTCCTACATTCAATCATGCAGCTAATTAAAGCTGCACGCTGCCACGAGCGAGCAACGATCTGCGATTTTCCTTGGTCTAACCAAGCCTTTGCTCCATAATGATTAGTGCTGAAGGCTGTCACGCCGTGGCGTAGCGACTCGGAAACCAAAGCACAGCGGTCAGGTGCGTAGTAGCCAAGTGTTTGTCATTGAGTCGTATTCAACATTTCTTCCTTCCAGGCGCATACTGTACAGTCAATGCCATTCCTCGTGCTGATTTACATATGATCTCATTCGCCCCCGGGTTTGACCAAAAACAATTGCTTTGGCGAGAATTGTGGTGGCAAGGAACCCGTCGATATGATAGGTGCGATCACAACCTGTGGTGTATATGAGAAGATCGTTATAATCAAGAAGAACATAGATTACGTCGTTGCGCGGCCCAGCTCCATCTGAGACGGTCCATCCAAGGTGAGGCTTGTCTGCAAGCGCGATACTGGAAAGGTATTCAATAAATGGAACAGATATAATGATGACGGTACTGCTCACGTGTAGGCGTTCTGATATGTATGGTGAGTAATTTTCCAAATTTTTTCATTTGCCTGGTGGAGGTCCGCGACGAGCTTTCCAGCATCTACCCCAACGTAGGGGTATCCGCCTACGCTGAGTCGATACGTGTCTTCACCAACTCTTTGAACACTCAACTGTGAGGAATACGTGAGTCTTTCTCTAGACCGATAATGGCAAATGGTCATACGTTGTGGATAGGTGCGCCGACATAGACGATCTGACCAGCAGGCCTGGCGTGGATGACACCGACTGGCCGGTGCCCTTCGGTATAAGAGACGAGTGTGAAGTGATGTCCGTCAAGTGCATCAGCCATGGATTCTGATCAATATAGGTGCAGTGTGGATCCAGTAAACATGCGGTCAGTTGCGACCTTTATATACCTCTCGACCTATCATAATTTCTTATTTGTTTCGAATTTCCACGTTCGACCTGGGGTAATCACCCCAGAAGCTTGGGGGTTCGACCGCTCAAGTTACGGTGTGCTTTCAGGACTGAATAATATTTGAGCATTCAAGGTCTGGAATGTCTGATTGGAACTTTCTTGATCACTCTTGACTGGATGCAGGCCGTCGGCACTATGTAAGATGGACACGGTACGCATGAGGATTTATATAGCACCCATACTGTGGTTCATGCATACCATATTTAGCGCCATGACATACAACCGAGGAAGCTAGTCGGAGATTGTCGCTTGGACATTACCACCCGGTCTCTGGTGTGGACCTAGAGGTGATACAATTGCGTTATTACATTTCACCAGCCAGATATGCCACATTCACGTCCTGCAATCTCACTCTATGTGTATGTGACCGATTCTTCCAGGCACAGAAAGCTCATACATATCGTCCCAAAAACGTCAGGTCACCGTTAACGCAACGATCTTGCGCTCTCGTTCCCGGCAATCCGACCAATCTCCACAATAAGCATGGCTTATTCGGATGCCACAACATTCTGTCTAAATTTGATGGGCTTGAATTCCCTCGGTTCCATCTTGCTTCTGAGGCTCAAACAGCGGCGAACGCCACATCTTGATTGTTGTGCGGAGATTAATAAAATCCAACTAGAAGCGTCTTCTGACACAAGGGATTGTAGTCAGCCTGGAATTGTTCTTACAAAAGTCCGTGCTGCCTTCAATTCATTGCGGACCGGAAGATTACCGCACTGCCAGACAGGTGCAATGGTTCCCAAACGTGTGTATCTATAGGATTATTCATCATCGCTGTTCGCATAATCGTCCTCAAACACCTCGCCGTGCCAACAGCTGTCTTGCAATGCGACGAGCCCATCAAAGCGATTATTTCGCTTTCGCGCTTGATTCTCAAGTCTTACGTGCCATGGAGCACTCCCTTGCACACATAACTCCTTAAAACATAGATTTCATACTTCTCTTTGGACTTGCTTGTCAAACAAAAACGAGTGCTTCGGCAAGTATCACAGCGGGGTAGAACGAGTTGTAATGATCAGGGTAATCTCGACCTGGGACGCACGTGAGAAGGCTGTGACGAGAGTGGAATAACTGTGGCTGCAAATGCCATCTTCCTCTCCACTTGGGCCAATCCATCTAACGCCGGGATTGTCTGCTAATGTGATACTAGACACAACGAGTGAGCAGATCATATAGTTTCGAAATGGTTGCTCGCCTATAGGTGTTCTGGTATTCGTGTTGGATGATTTCCCATTCCCCTTTCGTTCACGGCGTTGACGGAAACGAAGACCTTGTCATCGAAAACGCCAGTGAAGTAATACCCGCAAATTGTGAGCATGTATGGTCTGCGGGACCCTCACTGGGGAGTATGACCTAAGAGTAAGCTACGGAGCCTGAAGAGCCCATGCTTACAGCAGGACATCCACGAATTAGTAAGCTAACGTTTCAACATGCTATTCTCTCCATTACCGCCAAGAGCCAGACCCGTAACAGCGCAGGAATGACCTTTGGTCTTGGTTACATTCAGCTGGCGACGGATGGTTATATTGTTCTCGGGTGGTGGTTTACCAATGTCACCGCATTGCATGAGACACATGATTCCTCAGGAATCAAGGGATTAACCATGAGTTCGAGTGCTATCTATTGTGTGGAAAGATGGGTGAGGTTTGGAAATCGTCTAACCCTTGCGGTCCATAGATCATGATCTCTGTATACTAGGCGCCAGTCGATTCTTTCAAAAACTCTGTAGCAAATGACGAAGATGTCATGTTCGACCTCGCAAATCAGGGAGAAGCCACTCACCCCACGTCAATTCGTGTGCTGCGAACGTGCAGACAGCGTCTGATATACTGGACAGAACACCGTGACCGCTGTCACGAAGGAGAACTCACGTTCGGAGTGCTGAAGGTAGGAGTTGGTGAGCGGAATGCTGCCACTGGCAAAGACGCAACAAAACAGACTCACGTGATGAACTCAATCCCCTGAATGGCCCTTTACCATGGATGATTACATTTTATCAATGTGCGTTCTAGAGAGAAGCATCGTATAGAAGGAGAACTTACACTCAGATCTTGATTAATTATGAGTGACATTTAAATAAAGCAATCCCGTTTCGACCAGATCCGAATTCCCACGTTCGTGATTTTCTGTAAACCACCTGGGTTTGAGTTGCGAGATCTAACTCTGAACACGCCTTACTTGTAACTAAGCCTTCGCTTCGTGATGATTTTGGTGCTACGACAATCACGCTGTGGCATAGCGACTCAGAAACCAAAGCAGAGCATTCATGCAGTGAGTGTTTGTCATTGAGTCGCGTTCAATATCTTTCTTTCCTAGCGCATACTGTACAATCAATACCGCTCCTCGTACTGAGTTACAACTCGTTTCTCATTAGTCCTCCGCGTGTTTGATCAAAAACAGTTGCCTTGGCAAGAATTGTGGTGGCAAGGAACCCGTCGATACGATGGGCCCGATCACAATCTGTGGGATAGATGAGAAGACTGTTATATTCAAGAAGAGAGAATAGACTACTTCGCTGTGCGGCCCAGCTTCAACTGGGATGGTCCATCCAAGGTGAGGCTTGTCTGCAAGCGCGATACTGGAAAGGTACTTAGTGAATGGAACAGATATAATGATGATGGTGCTGCTCACGTATAGGCGTTCTGATGTATCTGGTGAGTAATTTTCCAATTTTTTTCATATTCGGAGTTGATGGATGCGAAGAGCTTTCCATCATGTACCCCAACGTGGCTGTATCCGCCCACGCTGAGTCGATACGTGTCTCTACCAACTTTTTGAACCCTCCACTGCAAGGAATATGTGAGTCTTTTCCTAGGTCAATAACAGCAAATGGACATACTTCATGGACAGGTGCGCCAACAAAGACGTTCTGACTGGCGACTTTGCTAGCGTCAACACCAACAGGCGGGTGCCCAAGGGTGTAAGAGGCGATTGTGAACTCTCTTCCGTCAAGTAAATCAGCCATGGAATCTGATCGATACAGGTGCAATGGGGATCTAAGAAACCTGCAGTCAGTTGTGGCCTTTATATACCTCTCGACAAATTATAATTTCTTATTTGTTCCGAATTTCCATGTTCGACACCCCACAGGTTTTGGGGTTCGGCCGCTCAAGTTACAGCATGCTTCCAAGACTGGAGAATATATGGGAATTCTCGAACGTCTGATGGAATTTTTTCTGATCACTCTAGACCGGATGCAGGTTGTCAGCGCTGTGTAAGATGGACACGGTACGCATGAGGATTTATATAGCACCCATACTGTGGTTTGTGCATACCATATTCAATGCCATGACATACAACCGAGGAAGCTAGTCAGAGATTACCGCTTGGACATTATCACCCAGTCTCTGGTGTGGACCTAAAAGCGATACAATTTCGTTATTACATTTCACCACCCAGACATGATGCATGATGGGTCATGCCAAATTTACGTCCTACAATGTCGCTCTATGTGTATGTGACCGATTCTTCTAGGCACGGAAAGCTCACACATGTCGTCCCAAAAACATCAGGTCACCGTTAACACAACGACCTAACCTCTCGCTCCCGACCAATCTCCACAATAGATAAGGTACAGCTTGTCCGGATGTCACAACATTCTGTCTAAATTTGATACTTTAATCGCTTCGGTTCAATCCTTTTTCCGAGGCTCAAACAACGGCGAACGCCACATCATGATTGTTGGACGGTAATTAACAGAATCCCAAGTTAGGGGTATTTCCAACTTGAAGCGTCTTCTAAGACAAGCGATCATATTCATCCTGTAATTGTTCTCAGAGGTCCGTGCCGCCTTCGACTCATTGTCCAAATGGTGCAGGCTCTTCAGCAAGTCGGTCGGTGTCTAAGACTGTCCAGGACTGCCTATGACAGTCAGCTAAACTCTGTCAACACTAGCTGCCCCACTAAAAAGCCAAATTATAGCGGCTAGCGTGAATTTCCTGAGGCATTGTGAAGCGAAGAGTAGGTTACGGAGGGCTCGTACATACCAGCAGTACATCCGCGAGCTAGTGAGCTGACGTTTAACATCTCATTCTCCTCCATTACCGCCGAGAGCCAGGCCTGTAGCATGACCTTTGGTATTGGCGACAGATGATTGGTTTGTTCTTGCGTGGTGGTTTACCGATGTCATCGCATCGCATGAGACATACGATTCCTCGTGGAATCAAGGAATTAACCATGAGTTCGAATGCTATCTGTGGAAAGATGGTCGTGGTTGGTTACATTAACCTATAATGGAAATTTTGAAACTCGTAATAAGGCTAACTTTGTAGTCAATTCTGCGGCGAGCGTTATGGCGTAGATCTAGAGGAAAATGTCTTCAATAAACATGGAAAGAAAAGTCGCACTGCAGTCTGTAGCAGAACTGTTGGAGCGATAGAAACAAGAAACAAGAGTAGCCATTGGTATGGTTGGTAACGGCAGACAGTGCATATTTATACTGCTATCGTTCATCTTACTATCCTTGCATTGGGTTTAGAGATCCGCTTCCGTGCTATGTTGTGTACGCATCAACTCCCAGGCGATAAAATAGACCTTGAGTCATTGTTTGTCACCAATAGTTTAGTTCTCGAAGTTCGACACACATTTCTAACGCAACAACTAAAACTTGGCTTTCCCGCGCTGTTTGGAATGTCTCCGCATCCTACGCACCGGTTGATTCTTTCAAAAACTCTGTAACATATGATGAAGTATAAACCACATGTCACGTCCGACCTCACAAATATCTGAGGGAGAAGCCACTCACCCCGCGTCAATTCGTACGCTGCGAACGTGCTTCCGGCAGCTGGTATACTGGACAGAATACCTTGATCTCTGTCACGGCCCAAGGAGTGAAGGAGAACTCACCTTCGGAGTACTGAAGGAGGAAGTTGATGAGCGGAATGCTAGCAGAGACGCGAAAAAGACTCACATGATGGACTCAATCCCCTGAATAGCCCTTTACTGTAAATGGTAACATTTGATCATTATGCGTTCCAGAGAGAAGCATCGTATAAGAGGGAACTTACACTCCGCCCTCAGAGACGATCGCTCCGACTTCTTCGATGATGTATTTCCACGGGCGAGATGTTGGTGGTGTGGAGCGCAATTGAATACGGGATTTGATAACGTCTACAATGACATTGAAAGAAGGGAAGGGATTAGGGCACATGTTTGGTGAAACAAAATGAAGCGGTACCAAGGGGATAAGATGAAAGCCAATACGCGATCTAAATGTGACTCATATTAGCGAACTGGAAAGATAAGCGCAATATCCAGACCAACCCCTCCAGTCGATCCACTCGCAAGGAGTGCCCACACGGGTAACTGTTGACCATATACCCCTTGGAATCGCCGTTTGGAGAACTCGAAAGCTTTGCGTGGCAAAAGAGATACCGACACGTGGGTATAGCATTCCATTGTGAATACTGTCTTCCCGAGGCGCAGGATAGAAGAGGTGCTCACCCGAGTAGAAGCTGGTGTTCGGGTGGGTTACATTTTTCGCTATAAGAGCTATTCGTCACTTACCCAGCGTATGCGGGGATTTCTCTAGCTACTGTAATCTAACCATGTGAAACATTCAGAATCGACGCGGATGTACCGGCATAAATTTGCCACCAAAGAAGCTTGAAAGAGTTCTTACCCAATACCCCCTCATTATTCCTCGTCTGAATCCCCATTCTTTCCACATCTCCTTGGCGATGTCTCGGAGCCGTTTATCGCTTGCAGCGCCATATTGACCTTGCATCCTTACTTTGAACATCTCAACTACGGATTCGGGTTTATCGCGATCAATGAAGTCGAGAAAAGCCAAAAAGCATGCTCACCAGGGCTAGCGAGGATAGCATTGACAGCACCAGCCATGCCACCTGCAAGTGCAATTTGCTGGATGCTCAAGTCAGGAAAGGGGGAAATCACTCGTTTTGACGCCGCATAGGCAGCGAAGAGGAGAGAGTTCACCCCGGCAATACCAAGAAGTGGGCTCGTCATGCCTAAGGAAACATAGGTTCGTATCATATCGCAGCACGAAAGGAACATATATGGTTGAGGTAAGAACGACACAGTGGAACGGATGGTGCATGTTGAGTGAATGTTAGCACGCGACGGAAAGTGCAGACCTTTGTACAATGCAAAAAATCCTTCTTTCCGGACCGTCTGTACAAGAATATCCATGGGCCCCTTCTACCACTCAAAAATCGATTAGGATTCAAAAGTCGTGGTCCTAAATGGAACGAGAAAGGGAATGATATATGACTTACAAACATACCCTCTGTGTTCCCAGCGCAAGAGTGGTCAACCAAAAGAGCCCGTGAAAAGAGACGACGTACTGGGTGCAATTTGCGCACGGGTTTTGATGGTATCGAGGGGTTGACCAACGAGCACTTGCGCGGCTCCTCCGAAGCTGCCTGCGATGAGATCGTTGATGGTAGAGGAATATGACCCGGACATGGTCTAGTAAGTAAGCGGAAAGAAAGCGTAGTGACTAGTAACCGTCGTAAACTCAGCGTGGCAAAATCACGCTGAGTACCATCAGCCCATTACTGCAATTAGTGTAAGCTAACTCGCATGCTCAGTCAAACATTTCAAGTTTCAAGGACTAAGGCTTAGATACGTTCCGTTCTCATCCGCGGATGCGTCTCGCCCATGTTCTAGTCATACTACGCGCAAAAATGGACAGGATCAAGGCTCAAGTGATAATCGACAAGCTCCATAACGGTATCGAATACTCGTTTCATCGTGAATAACAGATACCGATAGCTTAGATGCTTAAACTAATCGCACACCTGCCGCACGTCAGACTGACGTTGGGGAAAGTGTTTCATGTTTCGCGAGGTGTCCAACGTCGGAGCGCCAATGTTTTCTTGTTATTCCACCCTATCAATGCCTG
>JBBPMS010000053.1:40272-51925 GCA_038090435.1 Phylloporus scabripes | reverse complement strand
ATCTCATCGATACCAGGACTGGGCTGCTATGCGGCGCCGAAGAACGGAAGAACATCTTCAAAGAGGATCCAATATTCCAAGAAACGGTCTCATCTATGACAACTCAACTACATCAAGATCGTGTCGACTCGGTCACCAAACGCTTTTTTCAATATGTCATGCTCTCCCATCGATGGGAAGAATTGGAGTTTGTACTGGCCGATGTTTTGGGCAAGTCCATTTACAATTTGGATGCCTCCCCCGCCGTCAAGAAACTCCAGGGTTTTTGTTATCTGGCGCGTGACGCGAAGATTCGATGGGCCTGGAGCGATACGTGTTGTATTAACAAGGACAAAGACGAATTCGAGAAATCCATCAATTTGATGTTTGAGTGGTACTACCGCTCGGCAGCCACCATCGTTTATCTATGTGGTGTACCACCCCTGTTGATCCGTGGCGGATTAAAGGGGAGCGTCTGGATGAGGCGAGGTTGGACTCTGCAAGAACTCCTAGCGCCACGCATCATTCGTTTCTACTACCACAATTGGACGCCATACCTGAACAACATGTCGCTCAACCACAAAGAATCCGCGGACATCATGCAAGAGTTGGAAGAAGCAACTGGCGTCACAGTGAATGATCTCCTAGACTTCCGTCCAGGGCTTGAAAACATTGCGGTCAAGCTTCGGCTAGCATCTACACGAGAAACGACGGAGCCCGCTGACATGGCATACGGTCTCTTTGGTATTTTTGGCGTCAAGATGTCTGTCATACGCGGAAAGAGCCAACAACACGCCCTTGGACGTCTTTTCCAAGAGATCGTTGCATGCTCGGGGGATGTGGCCTGCCTTGCCTGGGTGGGGCAGTCGTCCGAGTTCAACAGCGCCTTTCCGGATCATCTTCGGGTTTATGAACACCCTTCTTGTATGGTACTTCGTATAGAAGAGGACATGGAAAGACGGGCCACTGAATTGCGACGTGCGTGGACCCGCGAGGAAGAGGCGCAAGCCATATCGTTTTACCAGAGGCTGAACAAACTGCCTGCGGCGCGCTGCGCAAACCAGCACATTCACTTGCCTTGCATCGTATTTCCAGTGATGACGCTGGAAAGAGTGAAGGAGACCGAGTATCGCGCCACGACAAGGACGCTTGAAGATACAGAGATTCACTCGGAAGCGAAAATCTCGCCTTGGGCTCCGGACCTCGTGCTTGTGTGCCTGTGGATTGATGAACTGCTCGGTACAGTGCCAGGACGTTGCGAGGAAGCGCGCTCTGACAGCAACCGGGGGCCACCTTCAGGCTCGACTCCTTCCTCATTCCATCATTCGACCCTCGACTCGGCTCGAGTGGACACTGCTTTGAGGCTCGCTGTTCGCTTCAAGCAACCTCATGGTGCATTGTTGTTACGAGCATTGGGGCGGGAGCAGTACAGGAGAGTCGCAACGGATAACGAGATCATTATCCGTGTGCGAGACGAAGTCTCTTTCAACGACATGGACTTGCGGACGTTGCAGATTAACTGATACGTGTTCGAGCAGCAGTGCGTCCTAAACCCTCCACGGATGGATACTATAGTGGGTAGTAATGTTTGGCACTCGCAAGGCTGATTACAGTTGGCTACAAGACAAAAGATGCTTAATTATCGGCACGTGAAGGTATTCACGTCCATTTCGAGGTTTGCTGAAACCATCAGTCACGACAAGTACGATCTTGGCTGACGATTAAAAAAAAACAACTCAAAAGCGATCGTTTCACCTGCGACCGAGCTTGTATTCATGTGAATCGCGGTCTCTGCAGAGCGTTTCGTGGACTCTAGCTAAATACGTACCCAGCAATTTCTGAATATGAAGCGAGCAAACGAAAATAGTATGACGCTCGCCTTTATGCGGTTGAGGTATCTCATGGCAGAAGGCAGCTCTCTGGACACAACCAGGATCGGTCAAGGCGAAAATAAAGTAAATGGGCAAATTGGCTGCCACGGAGGATGTCTGGCAGGCGCTCCGCCATAAAGGTACTTGATTGGCGTCGCTTTCGCTGGTATTAGATACGCGATGTCTAAACGTGTGCCAAAACAATCAGCCGCTGACTGGATAGAACCGCTTTGCGAACACGGAAGAGCTGTACTGGCATGCCTCAGATCGAGATTCAGCGAGGACAACGTGCAAGGCGAAACGCCAGGGGGAAACTGAAGCCGTATTTATGGCGTGAATGTAATTGTACAAAATTCGTAGTGGAAGGAAAACCTGCGCTCTGGGATGCACGCAATTGGCAAGAAAAACAAAACCGTAGCCTCAGCTCTAAGTTGCCGAGTGTTCGAAGCTTGGAGAAGTTAATTCGGGACCGCACTGGACGATACTGTTCTTGCCTGTCCGTCAGAGGTACACGACAATCAATGTCCACGACTCACCATCATAGAACATCCAAGTCAACTCCAGCTATAGTCTAGTTGATATCCATGACAACCACCGCCCGATCCATGTCGCGAGGACCATGCAACCTCGGAACACCCCCGCCTTTGGCAAAACACAACCTCCCTCTCACATTGTCAAACCAGATGTGTGCGAAAGGGAAGGGTTTATCGATTTGAGTCGCCAGAGCTGGGCCGAGCGTAACGATGCATCTCTCTTTGCTCGCATCGATCGTGAATTTCACAGCGAGATCGGGTGAAACGGGTTGCACTCTCCGGTTCAGCTCGGAGAACCGCACGAAACCCCTCACATGTCCGTCATCCGAAGATTCAATGAAGGTCATATGCTGCCGATGCTTGAACGGTTTATAATTGAGCTGGGCAACGTCGTGAACATTCACGGTAATGGGAAGGACGATGTCGGTGTGCAAGTGTTTGGGAAGCGCCAGCTCAATGCAAGAGAAGTACATCACACTGTCATCGACCGATTGTCGTAGAAGTCGTATGGTGGTGCGCCCCGCAGGATCCGTGATCGAATCCCGGATAATTTTGTAGTTTTCAGAAGAATCATGAAAAATTCCTTCATGCGAAAGGTCGAGAGTACGCAGGCCACCGCCAACTGAGCGTGAGTCAGCAGGTGGAGTGAAGGCTTGTATGAGAGTCAACGGTACTGGAGGCGAAACTGCAGGGTCGAAGACATGGCGGATGCGAATAACGTGTGTTTTTGTCAACAAAGTGCGAATAAAGTTCCAGTTAACCGGAGCCTGAAACTAGTTCCCAACGTTAGTCTCTTGTGGGACTTCGGCCAATTGTGTTGACTGTTACATACCAGCTGCGAATAAAATTCAGGGAATTCACAAAACTGTCTAGTCCGCCCATCGAAGATCAATTGTTGCGTGACGATGTGTAGAAACGGTGTTTGTTTGCCTTCGAGACACACGATTTCCTCTGGAATTCTGGTGGGCACATCGAGGATGAAAGTGTGATACAGGTGACCAGAGTTGGTGTCAACACGGAATTCCAGAAGTTTCCTGAAGAGCGAAAAGAAATCAGCACGGTGATATCTGTATCCAATCAAGCCAGAGTTCTACCATGGCGAACTCAAGGTGACGTCATTAAATACAATATAGACTATCAATCCTTCGTCAGTTGTTGCAGATATTGCACTCCATGAGTTGATCGGGCGACCAGAACTCTTCCTCCATAGGGCACGAGAAGAGCGGGAATCAATGTCGTACACCACGAATGCCCTAGACGATTCGCAAGCGATGACCCATCTTCCATTGATTATTTGAGGGAACTGTGAAGATAGTCCCAGTTCTCGAGTCTCTATGCGGGAAACACAAGACATGGGCTGCGTCGTCCAGGATTTCGCGAGCCGTTCAGAATGTACCAGAGTGCGTTCAAGAAACTCGGTTGATTGGGTAGGAAAGGGCCCAGGATAACGTGGCAAGGGCGCGACCATATAGAGGAACCTCCAGATTGTAGGGTCATAAGCGATGGCATTGAATTGCTTGGAAACCTGAGGAGGTATCACTCTACTGGGCCAGTGATGAAAAATCGGGCTTACAGTCCGCAACCGGATGATATCCTGAGGACCCAAGAGACATAGAATCCGGTAGATAAGTTCTGTAGGGAGAGTGCAGTTGGACTCCATAAATTCTGAGTGGATTTAGTTAAATGGTCTGAGCCAGCCAAGATGACGGTTCGGGTCCTAGTTGCAAATAGAAGCAAACAAAATACCTAAGGACTTGCTTAGTCATTCTAATTATAAGCCCTTTCCTTCTGCTCCTGGGCTTAGTCCACAGCAATCACCGTAAAAGTAACGTAGTTGTGCCTCGTTGCCGTAACTCACCATGGAGCAACACCGTGACCTCAAACACCTCCCTGAATGGCTTCTTGTAAAATCTGCCCATCAACTGCTCCTTCAATTTCGTGTGATCAGTCTTGTTCCGACAAAAATGTAGTCCTCGGCCCACCCCGGGGTAAGATCCTCGTTCACAGGTTCCCTCAGATCGAGCCCCTTCATATTCATGTAAAAAAACGTTGCGATAGAGCAGCCTAGAGTGATAATGCAAACCGAGCTCACTGCATGGATCCACAAGCGTGCGATCCGAGCCTTTAAGCTGGTCTAGCAGGGGGTCAACAAGGTTCCTACCCCAAGTGGACATACTCGTGAAGGAGACCAAAGCCAGGGTGTCCACCGCCGGGGAGTTTCGCCTTGTTGTTCACAGAATCGACAAGTGCCTATCTGAGTTTCAGATGGAAAGGGGTGGGGATGAGCGAAGAGGTGGGATGAATGGGCTCGTGGTAGAGATTGTACGTGAGTGTGACATTGTATCCAGAGGTGACAGGCGAGACCGCATGCTCAACACCACCATAGAAAGCGATGAAGCACACCCGAGGGCTCAGTGGCACACGAAAATTTGTCTCTGAAGTCGATGGTCCACTCCTCGAATTGACCTGGGGAGTAGGAAAAGTGATGACCCAGGATCCAACCCCATGCGATATCCTTGTGAACCTTAACGAAATCACCTTCCCCTAAAAAATGACCGTCCCAGCTACGAGCAGTGAAGAACTTTCCTACTGGAATGCCCACGGTAGACGTTCAACTTGTACAACTATAATGTGGCTTTGGCTCAGGGCCCGTAAAGCCGTTGATACTTGCTCGTCGATACCGAGACTGCGCGGATCAAAGAGCGTCGCAAACGATATCAGATCCATCTTTCTCGCTTTTCAATACGGCGTATCACGGATGTTCTCCTCATTGAAATCGAACTCTATGTTGTACTTTGTTCTTGTACGGACTACGTTCCAACGGACTCGACTCGGGTACTTCCGTATTATATAATCCTGAGTAGATAACTTTCGTATCGGCACATCTACACCTCAGTCACGAACTCCGTCTCGTACTGAGGTGAGATCAGCCTATTATTGTTCACACTTCATACTTACATTCTGTAGTATATCCCTACACTCTACAGGTTTGCAAGCGCCGTACAATGCTTCCAGGTCTTCTGTGCATGCATTGGAAGAATCCATCCGACTAGATATTGGCCAGAAACTCTTGTTTTGTACCGTGGGCCAAAGCGACTGACCAAAGGACTTTGCAATCAGTGAAGTAAAGAGATCGTTGATATCCAGGGATGGTACATATTCCACTCGAAATGGATCACGAGTCTGGCGCGCACCGCAAGGCAGTCGTTTTGGGGTCCTCCCCCATGGTTAGAAAGTTGTAGATTGGTGGTAATCTCTGTGATCGAACTGGAAACAGAAGGCTTCGGTCTGCCCAGTGGGATTAAAAGTCAGTGTTTCAACAATGATCACCACAAAACTCAAATGAGCATCTAATCGTGAACGCTTCAGTTGAGCTTTGGCACAAATCCTAATCATGTCCGCCAGTCATACGAGCGACTGTCAGACGTTTGAATGAGCTTAGATCTCGGGTTCTGTCTACATGAGACAATGCGGGTAAACCAGAATGATGGCAGGTCAGTCACCTAAGCAAAGACAGATGCTGCTGGTGGCATCCGCACAAAGAGTACTAACGTGGGTATTCTCGTTCTGCAAATGCCTCTTTATTACAAGTTTCGTAGAAGGAGCGCCACTGAAATTCAATTGATATGTAATGAGGCGAAGGTCACTACACTCGAGATTTCATTCTCTTAATATATTTTGAAGTGACACCCTCCCATTTTTATCCATAAGCTTGGTCCCCGTTGATATGCTAACTGCGAGTCGCATAAAAAGTGGCATTTTGTCCTGTTCATATCGAAAGAAAGATTAAAATGCGAGCAGTGTCCGAGGATTGTCATATATGAGCAGCCATCGAATGTGCAGGAGAGCACATCCCATAGATATGTAAAAGTAATGTAACAGACAGACAAGCAAAAAAACAACAATGATGGCGAGATAACAATAATAAATGTCTGTACTTGTGAACTTCAGTGAGGTAGGACGGAGTAAAAGGTAAACGTACACGCAAGATAGACAGATATATGTATCCGTATGAAGCGATGAACGAAGCTAGTGCTTGTCAGGAGTCTCTTGTCTAATCCTCGACTGAAGCAGGCGTTGTCCCCTGCTGTGCCAACGGACTTGGTCGCACAGGAGCATTCGAAGCCGACCCGCCCAAACCTGCTGCCTCCAATAATGCGGCGTTCGAGGCGTTCGACGTCGTCCTTGAATGAACCTGTGAGTCGGCCACGGACCCACGATGCACCGAAGATATAGACTGATCCGAGAAATGTGTCCGAGTATGCGAAGGGCCCATCACGTCGTCCACGATGCGACCTAGATCGATATTGAGATCGTGCCTGTTCGCGAGTGGATCCATGAGTCGGGTAGCTTCATTTGGAGGTGGCCAGACTTCTTCTCTAAATGCGGAACCTGTTTCTGCCCATCGCGATGGCGTTGCAGGGGCTGGCGTGTCTAGTGTATGCCTTGCTGCCATTAGTGCGCGATCGTTCCCGTCCCAAGGCGTCTCGTAGTCGGAGTAACCGTGCGGAGGCCGTCCAACATTGTCGAGATCCTCGCCATCGAGCAGAGTCGCTCTCGAGCGAGCTTGCTTTCTTTTGAGGGTGATGGCATCCAGAAAATGGACTTTCTTGAAACGTTTGCGACGTACACAAAAAGCGAAGGAAAGAATGAGAATGATGAATGCTGTTCCGCCTGCGGCAGAACCGGCAATTATGGCGGTACGATCGCCTGAAGAAGAAGGCGATGACGGCTCGGGAATCGTGCTTGGAAACGAGGTTGATGTCTGGGAAGATTCGGAAAGTTGTAGGTTCAAGGATGGGAGTAGTCAAGAAACGTACAAGTATCTGAGATCCGTCGATATAAGTGGTATATGCGGATGTGATAGTCGTTGTTATTTCTTGCTGCAACGAATCGGATGCAGGAGGTTGTGTGGTGATTGAAGATGGTACAGATGAGGATGCATAAGATGTGGCTTGTGACCCAATGGACGAAGATGATGCTGCATGAGAGGTCGTACTAGAGACAGTATTCCTAGAAGGTGACGTCGAGGGAGATGAAGACGTGCTACGACAGAGCAATGTGTGTGTTAGGACATGGCTGAGACAAAGGGACCAGCTATCACCTTGGCGTCGTTTCAGGTGAAGTTGATGAGGTCCTTAGCTCGGCAGAACTCGAAGACGACGCAGTGCTCGTTAGAGATGACAGCTGCCCTGATGTTGAAACGGCCGCGCTTGTCAAAGCCGATGTCTATTAGAGTCCAGCCAAGTCAGCACTGGCACGTTCGTCCCCAAGTCCAGCAGGTCAACAGAGGAAGCTGAACAAGGAAATGATGTATTTGTTGTCGTATTGGGGGCTCACCTGGGACGCTATGGGAGCGCTACTGCTGGATCCAGCGGCATTCAGAGAGGTGGGAACAGCAGTGGTCGCATCGCTGGACGAAGAAGCCCCACCTGAGCTTGCCTGACGCGGAAAAGGATGCATACGACCGAGCTCTACGTTAGGTCGCGAGTGTCAGTGGATGACCGTTTACTGCGGGAGAGTACATCAAAGTATGAGCACAGGTCTGTATTTAGGCGGTCCCAGATGATGTTTCGCGGCAAAACGGCTATTACGGCTTTCTTGACCACCACTATGGTGTTCCACTTTTTGTCGCGAAAGGGCTACACCGTTTTACCCACCGAGCCTGCTCGACACCTGAAACGACGGCGGTGTCGCGTCTCGCATGTTCTTACATTCCGTCGTCTGCTGTTCTGTCTTGCCTGCATTCCATTGCTCGCCGTAGTTGCCATTCTCTGCCAGGGATTGCCTCCCTCCTACGACGACATCAGATCTTTTGAACGACGACTTCCGCAGCACTCCATCGCCCCTACCAGCGACCATCCTGCTCGTTACCTCAGATTCCCAGGTCACCTCTGGGGACATGGCTTGAACAACATCCTCCAGGAAGCGTGCGTGCCTCACCGCCCCTTGGCCTTGCTCACCCATCCGCAGTCTGTTGATGTCTTATTTGGCGTACGTCTCCAACGTCTCTTTCGTCTTTGAGGACTACACCTGGTCACGTATACCCCTTCCGTGGACGGTATATGGCTTTGCCCTTCGCCCGACACGAATACCCATCAATGCAATTATAGCAGGTCCGACCGCTGGTGGACCAATCCTCGGGGCCTCTCAAGCCCCTCTTGCCGTCAGTGCTGAGTTCTATGAGCGCGCCTGCTCCGGTCCACACACCGTTCCTTACATTCTCAGCTCCGCCGATGCCCCAAATGACGCGGATGGCGCGGAAATGATCGCATATTGGCAAACCCAACTTGCCCAAGCTGATGCGCGATGCATCGAAATTGATTCATCTGCCCACGACTTGTTTGATCGATTGCAAGTGGCCTATTCCCCGCTTTGCATTCTCGTCTCACACTTTCCCTCCATTCTCTAGCTTCTTTGGCGGCCCACGCATTCTCTCCCTCTTTGAATCCCTCGTCACCTCCCCTATTCTCCGCGACTTTACGTGGTCCCCCCTTGTCCAATCGGCCGTCGCACGTAACTTTGTGCTACTCCAACCTCCCTCTGCTAAACACATATTTGCCTCGGACCTCCAGGGCACACTGGATGGCCTTGTCGCCGTCCATCTTCGTCGTGGCGATTACGTTCGTCACTGCCCCAACCTGGCCAAATGGGGCGCAGATTACATGGGTATCAACCAACATCCATCCTTGATCGATCGGTTCGATCCTCGCACGTTTGACAATGACACCGAAGCAAAGGAGGCGTATTACCTCGCACATTGTTTCCCGACGACTGCTCAACTCGTCGCACGATTGCACGACATCCGGATACAGTACCCCGGACTGCGGCGGGTGTACATACTCACCAATGAGGACGCGTGGTTCCTGGGCGAGGTCAAGGTTGCGCTCGAAAAAGACGGATGGCCGGATTTGGTCACCACAGCGGACGTTCAATTAGATGCGGAGCAACATTATGTTTCGATGGCAGTCGACATGGCCATTGCAGAGAGAGCAGAGGTGTTTGTTGGCAATGGCGTACGTGTTTGGTTTGTTCTATACGCCACACTAATTCCTCTTTGATTAGTTTTCGAGTCTGTCGTCCAATGTGGTCATGTTGCGCTTAGCCAAGGGAATGAACCCATCGAGCAATCGTTTCTTGTAGATACGTACGCACTGTATTACCGATTGTATACAAGGACCGTTCTCGAAAGAAACATCATTTCATGTGAACCTTACCCACTTCGATACAGCCTCTCCTCTCCGCCGTCCACCTTTCTCTTCACCTTCATCTCGCCAGCGTCGTTGAGAATGAGTTGCACACGTGGGTGAACATTGGGGAGATGTGGCTGAGGCGCAATGGATGCAACAGGAGATGAAAGCAGGGAATGGGCGGTGGTGCACACTGTGCAGATCGTCGTCGAACTTGGATTCTTCTTGCGGGCAGTTGCAATGTAGAGCTCCCTAGGTGCGCCTCGGACTGCTTGGCAAGGATTTGGAGATGCGGCCGCGATCGTGTGCGCAACAGACTTGGCCTTGGTCTCGGAGGCAGAACATATGTGAAGACGTCTTTTTCGTGTTGGTAGTAGCGAATGCCATGGGTTTGAACTAATTGAACATCACCAGCGAGAGCTCGATACCTATGCAACCTTTCCCTGATTACTTCTCTTCCCGGTGGGATGGGCACCGTACTAAAGTACTACAGAGATCAACAACCGCACTTCAGTCGCAGCCAGACTCGGATCGTAACAAACAACTCGTATTTTGGCGGTCCACGAAATAAAAACAGCATCCGGATGAGAAAAGAAAAGGTCAGCGACACGGGTTTATCCCCAAACAACTGTTCTCGTAGGATCCCAGTTAACCCTGGCCAATACCCCACACCTCGAGCCCGACACACTCGAACGGCACGTCCACCCTCGCCTTTGCAACACCATTCCGCTCCGGGCCTTTCTTGGGCTGTGCACATAAGGGGGGGTTTCCAAAGGTCGGGCAAGGTGCCGAGGAGCCTTCCAAGAGCGACGCCCCAATGTAAAGCCCATAGTGTCCGTCTCTGTAACCATCAAACCGCTAAGGGCGAAAAAGGGAGGAGCGAGAGAGAAACGCACCCGCCACCAAAGGAGAGAAAGCCGGGCTCACAGAGCGCCACGTACGCGTTCTTGCCCGTCCAGGTGTACACCTCCACTCGGCCCTGTCGTTCCCCATCTATGGCAGGATGATACCGCCACAGGAACCTGACGTGCATGGGAGGATGAAACACTACGAGGAACGGGATACACGCACGACTCGCCGGACCCGTAGTAGCCACCCTTTTCCAACTTGATGCCCTCGCTCAGCCAGACACCAAAGATGGTATCGCGTGTGTCTTGTATGACCAATAAGCCCCCTTGGAGCGGATTCGGATGCGCGCGCGAAGGTATGGGTGGCTCGCATCTCGCATAGAGTGTGTTGAGCGAGATCCCATGCTGGTCAATTGAATATAAAAGTGTCCAATGCCGCGAGAGCTTCATCAGCGCGGGCAAATGTGGTCGAATCTAGATATATGCGCACGTCAACATGTCTTGAAGAGGAAAGCTAGATATACGCACCAAATTGGCCATCTCCTCGTCGAGTATACGCGCAGTGCCCTCTGACCTGCCGCAGAGCGTGATGTTCTTGGCTCTGCCATGCTTTGTATGCATTGTCGGTTCCGTCCCCGTGCCCGTTCCTAGACCCAGGCCGATTGGATCTACCAGCCCGAGCTCTTCCTCCTGCTTCAGCATATCAGAGAATCCATGATCCCAGCCACGGTCGCCTGTAAACCCTGGCGCACCCGTAGGTGGGATGTATGGGGTTGACGCAAATGGGGATCCGTGCGTGACCGTGGTGCTTGCAAAGGGTGAGGAAATCCGAGAGTATGTGGTTGGTGCAGAGGATGATGTGGAGGGGGGGATGGGGGTCGGCGCTGTCGAGCGTGGTCGGCCGGATGGTAGTAGTGATACAAGACTAGATGAAATGCGCGAAAGCGTGGCGTGTGCAGGATGTGACGAGGACGATATGGTCGGTACTGATGCCGATTTTGAGGAGGAAGGGGTTGGTTGAGATGAGATGGGGAGGGATGTACTGGAATCTGTCGGGGAGGATATCGAAGGGGGGGAGGGACTCCCAGCACTCAGACATGGTGGAAGTGGGACGCGGGCTCTGGAGGGACTCGGGACAACTCTGACGCTCCCGCCGTGCTCTGATCTGAAAATCTTGGGGTTGTGCATATCTGAGGCGAGCGCCTCTGCCAGTGCATCGTCAGTGGATGTGG
>JBBPMS010000053.1:0-30614 GCA_038090435.1 Phylloporus scabripes | reverse complement strand
TTACGAGGTAAACTATCGCCTCATTATGGGGCTGAATCATTCATTCCACAATTCCCGTGAGTTCACTCATTTATTTTCTGAAAATCGCAATGGAGAGCTAAATCAAAGCCTATCAACTTTCAGTGACTCTTCCTCTGTGGTCGCCATCGCGCGTCGAACTTGGGGCGGTCGGATACCTCTCCAAGCCGAAGGGCGAGTTCGTCACGTTGTTCAATGCGATGGATCCTCTGCAGAGTCGCGAAGAGCAGCTTCGTCAGCTGCCGTCTGTATATGGCTATGGCAAAGTGGAGGTGCACAAGCGAGAGGAAGGAAAGCGAAGCGTTGCCCAGCGAGGTCTCGACGCCATTTCCGGCTTTCTGACATTCAAGACACGAAATGATCGGTCACATCCGTAAGTGATACCGTCAGAAGAATCGTTTTAACATAGTTGATGAGATAAAATGAGTAGGGAACGAATCGCTAGACAGTACACGTTCCCAGTCATCCAGGGGACGACGTCTGCGAATTTATGCGTGGAAAAGGCGGCACACCGTTACTTCGATCAATTGGAAGTGCCCAAGACGTGGTTTAAGCAGCATGCAGATGTCATTTTCGAAGTGCTTTCGTCGCGCCATGCAATCCACAAGGAAGACATGATCCTGGGTATGTGGTGCATTGTGCGGCAGTACGAAGCTTGACGCATGCTTCTATGCAGTGGTTGGAACGCTAGATGCGCCGGACTGGGCGATGTTTGTCTCGGACGACCATCCTGACGGTCGAGTACAATTCAGTGTGTTTTCAGGACGAGAAAAGGGCGAGCCATGGGGTATGTACAGCATGGAGCAACTGATCAAGGGTGTGGCCGATGGACCAACGCGATGGGTGGACGCGAAACACGCGTCACTTGTGAGCAAGGTGTCTCGTGTCACGCCGGGCGGCCACGATGTCGTTGGCGACACGGTCATGTTGGCGGGATTGCGCTTTGAGCTGGGGCAAGAGACCCCGACGACAATGTAAAGAGGAGATTGTTGGCGAGTCAATTTTTCATTTGTACTTCTTGTAATGTCTATATGGATTTGTATGGTATCATGCATAACGAACAATATGATCTTGGTCCTAGAAAGATAAATCGTCCAGATCTGGACTACGAAATGCACACAAACGAGTGCCTGCACTTGCACCACCAGTAAATTCACAAAATAGGACCGAGACTGCTGACTTGACTTTATTGGTGAGATTGCTTTTAATGCGAGAAGGTTGGAATGAGAGGATGACACCTTATCGAAAAAGTGATTATTAGCCAGTGCGTATTTCCAGCTGCTCTGAGACATGTAGCTTGATCCAACAAACTCTGAAACATATGTTTTCAGCCGCCAGACACATACAAGTCTACCAGATTCTTTTTGTTTGCGGATTTCACGAGTCAATAGACGGGAGCTCGAAGTAGCCGAAAAACCTCCGAACATTGTGACAAGTGCTCATGGCAGCAGTGAGCGCGCACCAACTTCCTTAGTGCACCTCGTCCTGCACAAACTCGTTCGAAACGGCTCTTGAACTACGCACGATTTCAATGTCACCTTTCATACCCAAGGAGTTGACCCTTGCACGCCTCAGGAAGCTGCCCGCCTTACCCGCCCTTAGTCCACGAGACTTCTCAACGCTGTGTGCACGTCTTACGGCTCTCTTGGATCGTGCACCGTACAGAAAGTTGCTCCCCATTCTCAAATACGCAGCTTACATAGTTCTTCTTCTCAATGTTGGGTCTCTGCCGTTTGTATGGCACAGTGAGTCTCTACATTTTTCTTCACGTTATTCGGCTAACATTTTTTTACACCAGTTCGTGTGTTTTGGCCCATATTTGTGACCAGACTAGATGGTTATCTCCTCCGTTTAAAGCTCTTGTTTGCATCCAAGAAGGAGCGAAGACGTGCTCTCAACGCATGGGCCGAAAGTCTCTCCCCCGTAGGGGCCAATCCGTTCGAGTTTAGTACCGTGTACACGCGCTGGGCCAGTACGTCCTTTCATGTCGTTCCAAGTTTCACCTTCGTACCGACATATGCGCGACCTGGCTTCCTTTTTGTCAGGTATCGACGACATCGATGTGTTTGGTATGCATCTCAGCAATTCGAGCTACGCCAAGGCATGTCTTTTTCTCTCTTCTATTTCAACCTGTTCACTTGTCTTCCAAGTCAGGCGTTAGATACCGCGCGCGTCCAGGTCCTCCTCAAGTGTTTCCCCGCTTGGGGTCGTAGTGGAGGACAAATTGCCCTCGGTGGTGCGTCTCTCCTTTGCCTATTCCGACATACAAGCGCGTCTGACGATCTTTCCGTCCCAGCGACTCACTATCACTTCATCCGTGAGATCGCGCCGTTGGCAAGATACGAAGTCCGGCTCACGATTGACGCCTGGGATCATAAATGGGTACGCTCCTTCCTCCTTTTCGAGTACACGTTGCTGAACTGTCGTCTCTCTCGCCTCGCCTCGTGGACATTCGAACCCGTCGATGGTGCATGCATCCAGCTCTACATGGTCGCGCGCTATGTTACGCGGCCCACGCACCGTCGGCATGCCAGGACCTCTCCCCAGTCCTCCAGCGCCCCCCCAACGCCGGCCAATGGACCGTTCGCACAGAACGGATCTGCGAGGGTCGAACAGGCTGTCGCTACACTCCCCCGGGCCGACCCTGACCAAAATGGAACAGCCATACGCCGCCCCCCGATCGTCGAACCAGACGGCGCGGTCCTGCATTGTGTTGCCGTTTCCCAGATCTGTTTCAAGATAGGGCGGATCACGATTCCGCCTGCTATCATCCTCGCATCGGAGGGATTCACAAAGCCTTGTGCGGATGAGGTCGAGGTCGTGGATGGGGTCGAGGGTGACGCAAAGGTCAACGCAAACGCGTACTCGCACACCAACCCCCCGCCGAATTGGACCAAGTCTCAGTCGATTCGGGTGTCTCCTTACGGGAGCATCGAGGCCTTTCAAGCATTCCTCCAAGGCGGGTGGCGAGATGTGCCCGAAGGCGAGCGATGGTGGGAGGCCGCGCTTGGAGGGTCGATCGAGCGCAAGCGGCAGGCGAATTTAGAGGTGTTGGATGCGCTGAAGCAGGGCTTAGAGCGCACGCGGGCGTTGCATTAATGACGAATGGGATATCCCCTTTTAGGCTCGCGTTATACTTGCTCATTTATTCATGTTTTTTTTTCTTGTTCCATGTTCTAGATTTCTGATCCGCCCGGAATTTGTGGCACGCTCTGCAATGGAACTTCTGGAAGGCGGCGGTATGAACCTATTTGCATATCTATAGAATGTAGATTACGTTCATACACGTCAGTGCCTCATGCCACTACTCGGTATCGCAGTCGCTCCGATCCTAGACTTGCGCATAGTGTAATACATACGGTAGAATGTCCTACTTAGATGATGAATGAATTTAGGATAGTATATGAATTGTTGATGGTTGAGTCATGGTACAATGCTAGAAAACAACTTGGAGTATATACGGGGGTATACAAATAAATAGTACTGTCAGATACGAAACAATAGAACTAAACGAGTGGATGGCCCAGGACAGGCAAAGTGTGCTACTTATGAACGTCGATTGCGAGAGTGCGTTACAATGTAAGATGAACGTCAGTGTTTAGTGCGGCCCGTGAAAGAAATGTGCGGATGTCCACGAGTCATAGTACTTGCAAATCCCTCCTCCTTTACTTCTTCGCATGTCATCATGACCGTGTGGCCCGTCGTGCTGATGGATCGACGGTGTTTGGCGGTTCCGAAACATACAGCCCAAGTCCAATCAGATTGACGTCCCCATCATTGCCATCAGCATCAACATCCACGCCGCCATGTTTCGCGTCATCCTCAATGACGATGCTCGAAGAATTCTGACTTGCGCGTGAAAAATCACTGTTCACAGCCCCAAACCTGCCCGACACGCGTGTCAACCGTGAGCTAACACGGCCGAATTGGGCGAAACGACTTGGAGAAGAGGGTGTTCCGCTACTCCCACCCCGGCTCCAACCCTCGGGCAAGCTTTCACTCCCGCCCGAACTTTCTGCGTAGCTTTTACCGCTTTCCCAGGTCTTTCCGCGGACCATCCAGAGAATGATCAGTAGCGGTGCAATTACCTGACAGCACCAAATCAATGCCTGCGCACACAGGAGGAAGAGGACGCGACGGGCGCGACGTACTTGGATCTGGCTCATGGACCCCAAGACGAGTATCTGTGCTGGACTCCGCATGACGCATAGGATTAGGAATAAGAGGGACCACGTCGCGTAGAGCGCTGCCGACTCGATGAGCAGCGTAGCGATACTCATGTACGGAGACCCAGTTTTCGCACCTGATCCCGTTCAACCGAAAAGGAAGCAGACAGAGCAGGTCAGATCAGTAAAACTGGACCTGGACTGTGGTCCTCACCAAAGACGCGTTCTAGTTGAACTTTGTGGTAGTAAAGTCGTGCGGCGATCAACAGCGTGCAGAGCACGTTCAAAGAGAATGAGAGTCCATAGTAAGCGAGCATCAGGTTCTCAGAGAGATAGAATATCTTTCCCAAGCCGACCTCCTCCTGCAAGACGAAGGCGCTCAACACTGACGAGGACGTGCAGGTTAGGTGCAGATTCGTCTTGCTGGCATGGTCACTTACCAGCGACGCCCACATACATGGCACACGGCAGAGGAATGATCCATCTCACGTACGGAACTTGATAATAGAACATGACAAATCTGTAAATCTATCGACGAAGACGTCAGCAATTGCTTCCGCAATGTCCAAAGAGTAGAACTGACTATCAATGCGTCCGTCATCCAGAATATGATCAGAGCAGCGATGTCAGTCATGATCATAGCATGCTGAGTTGTCATGTATGCGACGAAATACGCGTAGGGGCCACCAGGATACAGCCGATTGTCAACGTAGGCAATGATTGCGTTCTGAGAACTGCCCGCGGTATATATCGTCGCGAGAACGAACAAGACGGAAGTATAAGCGATATAAAACATGGTCTTGCGCGATTCCGCCTTGGCGCCCGATCGTGAGCTGCGCCGAAGGAGCTTTTTGAGTAGAGCGTAGGTCGTCATACAATAAAGGGTGCTCGTGATGCCATGAAAGGCCCCAAGGAGCGTCGTGCCCGCTATAAGACTGACCCGATCGTTGAAGAGCTCTGCGCTTGTCTCGGTGCTCCCTACAGTGGTTGCGTTTGCGGCCGTCTCAAGGACGGCACGCAGCGCCAAAGAAGGCATGAAAAGATGGGGCCTTGCGTGGAGGTGCGGCGGGGCAAAACGACACTGATAAAAATGAAAGACTGACCGTCGCTAACCCATTATGAATCAGGCTTAAATGACCGTGTGTAAGGGGCGCCATTCGTTGGAGTACCGCCAAAGCCGTCATGTCCCCGATCGTGTGGCAGATACCCGAGGTGCTGGACCAGCTAGTTGATCAAACTCTGATAATTGCGCTTGGAGTATCAATACCACTTGGTCATGTCTGAATGGGTCGCGGCAAACTCCATGAACTCATTATAGCTATCGTGCCAAGACATATTTTGTGTGTCTGGCACATTGGTAGATGGAAGAGAACTTGGCGGTCAAGTAGGTTCGAACAAAGTGCTGCGGTGGAGCTCAATTCAGCTCCGTCGAACAAAGATTAAAATTCAGAGTTCAATCCGTACAAAAGAATAAATGGAGCATAAAAACTCCAGTCTCAGCTCTAACGACGACTGCTCGGTAATGTACAAGGAACAGCCAAAGAACCGAGCAGTTGCCAACAACCGATCATGGGCGGCTCGAACCACCCATTGCTGATGTTCTTTGTGGATCACAAGAGGCGTCTTTACATTATTGCGTTGCTACGTGCATGGGCAGGCATGTGCGTGATCACATGTAGTCATTTGGCACTTTTAGCCTTCCGTCATCGGCCCATGCTCCGCTTTGAACGTGAGTGATAACCCTGGACCCGACAGCAGCAGCTACGATTCAGTTATCATTGTCTCACGTCGCACGACTTAGAAATATGCTCTGACATGGGAACGAGCGAGTGTCGTGAGCCGCAGTTCCCGTGGTAGCTTCCCTAACCTGTGCCCAAAATCGAAGCTTCCCGATATGACCAACTTCACGGAGTGTACACCATCAAGTTCTAGACCACGTTACATAGATTAGCCTACGATCAAGGACCCATGAGAGCCACACGAAGTCCCTGCATAAACCGCAGAGTTAAGATCTCCAGAATGTGATTCCTAATGAGCGCAGCATATTTGAGGATGTATGTAAAGGCCTGTCCGCGACCATTTCTCAGATACCGCTCCATTTGGATGAAAAGGCGCTACGTGGCACCGAACTTGGTGGGAACCTGGAGAAAGACCACGTCACGGACTCGCGCTGTCACCTTACGCTAGATGATTCTCATGCATTTTCAATCAATGTTCTCACCCTTGATTGGCAAACCAGTGGGAGGGGGTTGATCGAACAGGGTCGTGATGGCGTGTCCGCTCTGCCCAAGGATAGGCCTGTGGTCCATGGAGATGCTTCGTCGTGTCTGCAATGAACGTCAGTCAAACTGGCGATTCTGAGAGCCACAGCCGACTCGGACACCGGGAACGAGTGGAGATTACCCATTTGCAAACTTGGATTATCCTTGATCAAGGGTGATAGATGCTCCTCTTACTTCCTCGTGCCTTGCGGTGTAGGCAACGCAGCATCGGTTCGTTGCTTTCCCAGCTTTTCGTCACTAGACAACAACCACGGTATCCTTAGGTATGACATCGTGCAATTGGCCAGCGAGCTCACCGTGCGCGGACTGGATCGAACGCACGTGTAAATTCTCTGTACTTGTTCGCATTTGTACCGACAAGCTACGTGTCTGATTATGAACATAAATGGCTTCGTGACAAATACCATTTCGCTGTGCCCGATTTAGAGGTCCAACGAAATGCACGATACGCACTATTGTTGGAACTAGCTTCGCTTTCGGCAATGGGCGACGTATAATGACGTTCTGTAGTCGACGTAGACCAGGCATCCCACGTCATCGATGGCCCTAGTTGAACGGGCAGCAATGGGTTGCCGAGGATGAGAGCATTGATGCCCAGGTTGCGAGGGGTAAATGAGTTGGTAGCCGTGTGGTTCAGAGGCACAGGAAATACGCATTGTCGCCAATCGGGACATAATTTGGGTTCCTGCAGGAAGAGGAGAGTCAGCACGACGATGAAACTTCGGCTTATGTCAAAGAGTAGTACATCTAGTCGAAATGGACAACACAGGAACTGGTTGAAGCAATGTCTTAGCCGGTGGCAATTTACAAGGGACATACCACGGTCTGTGTAATATCGGGTCGTGGTCTCCCCAGAGGGTTATGCTGTATGGTTGCTGTATGGTAGCTGTATGTTCGAAGCAGGAATTGAAGCGGAAATTTTGTGTTGAACAGCCTGACTCCGAGAGTGTCACATTACAAGTAATTGCCAGCCTCTATATAGTTATGGCCGCGTTGCCTTTTTACCATTACCAGCGGTAATCCGCGCCTACGATGAACACCACCTTTCCAACTGTATCCATCGACGTGGTATGTCCCCGAAAACGTCCAGTCTCCAACTCTGACAGTACCGACGCACAGATTCTCGAACGACGGACCGCCAAAGATGTCCTCCATGCAATCCTCCACGCGATCCTCTTCCATCGTCTCTTTGGAACGGTCAAACCACAAACCTTTGACGTGCTCGACGTCACCATGGTCAGCCCACCAGCCCCTTGTTGCTCGCAACGAGCGATATTGACACCCATGTCCTTGGCTCTGCTTTCCGGGTCACGTCCCCAACAATTTCCCAACCAACGTCAAAAATGACGATGACAACGACCACAGCCCGGCGTGGCAGATCCAGAAATGGAACAACTCGTCAACGACAAGGTAGACATCTTCTGGAAGGGGATCGAAAGCGGGACGTCCAAACGTGGGCAGGTAAACCTACTGTCCCCTCGTTGCGCCGCACCCCGTATCGACTCACCCACACAGATCCTTGTCACCTTTTCGGAAAAGAAGCCAAAGAAGTCGTGGTTCCAGGTGTACGTTGGGGAGGAGGACGTGCCATGGGAGCAGTGGTGAGCCCCTTTGGACTCTATTCAATGACATTGGCGCGATTGACGCTTGGCCCGCCAGGACTGTGAATGCAGAATTGAGGCAGCCGAAATCAGATCGAGGTATGTCCTATGCAGCCTCCGTTTTGCGCATACTCACTCCGCTTGGGTGCACCAACGTCATACCCCATCACTTGTAACACAGATCGTCAAGAGTTTAGCACGACCCTTGCCGCCACGCTGACCAAGGCGCTGCAGGTCATGCTCACTCATACGTCGTCAGAAAAGGGCCGCGATGCCGTTCCGCTCATCACCAATGCCACTGGCATTTCGCCCTTTCCGATCCGAATCACCGTCAAGGTGGATGGGGTCGAGATCGGGTGAGAATTCACGTTTGCATGCCATTCCTTGGATTTCATACGCTCTCCAATACTGAATAGTGACACCCATCGTTTGTAAATAGACCAAATTGCCGTGAACTCATCCATGAACTGGTCTACCTTACCGTGCTACGGCTGTCCAGGTCATCTGCTACTCTTTTTCTACCTATACACCATCTATGCGACTGCTATCATATTAGGCCACCTTTGACATCCTCAGCCCGTACCGCCTAGCGTATCATTGGAGTAATAATATTCCTGCTACCACGTTCCAGATAGCTGGGGTTGCAGCCACTCAAAACGCAAATACACAGTGCGTCACGTGGGACACTGCGTGTCGCGTGCATGTCGTGGATACGAACGACAGAGGTATGTCATTTTTGGCGGCCCATATTGACATGAAGCCGTGATTACCGTCCGGGCTCCAAGTTGACAACGAAGAGGGTGATAGGATCTAACTCTTGCAGAGCTCACCATGATCGTGATTCTCGGACTAGCCTCAATGGTTTGGATCTCTCGGCCACTGGCCATTAGGGTTGCCTAGCACGGTGCAAAGTATCATGACTATGTGAAAAGTGCTGGAATGAATTGTTTGGATTAGAAAGTTCGGTTTTCCTCTACAATCCCCCCATTTACCTTGTAATATCTACCAGAGTCGCGTCCGACGCGTCGTCAAGTCATCCACAGCCGCCTGGTATGCCGCATTAAACACTTCTTGTTTGCGCACCCGGTTATCTTTGCCAGCGCGCTTGAATAGCTCTACGGAAAGATGTGTTCCATTACCAGTGTCGCGCGAGAGGTTGACAGCACATAGCACGTACCGAGGAAGCGCTCGCCGACCCATAATCGCAGCGGGGCGTTCCCAACGCCATCTTTGCTGACCGTCTCGTCAAACTGCGGCACGACCTCTTGCTTCTTTGGATTGGCACCCATGCCCGCTCCGAGCGTCTCGCATACCGCGAGAACCTCCATTGCATGCGCCGGGGCGGTATACACATACTGTGCACCGATGACAGCTAGCACCAACGCACGCAAATGATTATCGCCGGCAGTGCCCAGAAGCTCTAGCGCGTGCTTCAATAGGTATTTAGACCGGATGATGTGCGGCCGTGCTAGCGCGGCAGAAACAAGCTCTCCCAGCGCGGGAAGGGGGGCAGAAGCACCCGATGAACAACGTGCAAGCGCGTCCTTGACGAGAGCCGCGGTGGAGGCGTCGAGTTCTATGGAGGTTTGTTGACTGTGAACATTGGTGGACAGGGGTGATTGGTTAGCAGAAAGTCCAATTCTGAGGAGGGCTTCGCTAGCGCGGGCTGCGGCCGCTATGAAACCCCCTCCAAGTCCCAAGCCCGATCCAACGGGACTTGCACCATTAAGATGAGCGGCGATGCGGTAACATGTGCCTGCACGGTCTGTATCGCCCAAAGCATGCGCAAAATATGCATGAAGAAGTGTGATGTGAGCAGAATAAATAGGGAAAAGGCCGTGCGTCCGAGTATGGGCAATCAGCGTGGCAAGGTGCTAACAAAACGTTTTCAACAATGTTATGCACCTAAAATAAACTCACGCTCTCTGTGGCCTCGAAGTCACTTCGTTGAATTGACACCTGCAGTGTATATGGATAAGCAACTGTACCTCGCAATGGTAAACCTCGCTTACGGTGACGAGTTCACATAGTAAATCTGCTTCGATTCTGAGGGCATGCTGCTCAACGGTCGTGATATCATCACAAGATGCCCACAGCGGAACTGGAGAGATAATGTCCTACAAGTGAGTGACGAACTCGAGGGAAAAAGCAAGAAAATTCACCATTTATTCTGACAGGACCTTCCTTGCCGAGGCGCCCTTCCCTACACTGCACTATCCCACACTCTGAAAACACCCGCTTCTTGGGACGGCGAGAGACTGGATCCCGTTTCCCGACGGCAGAGACAAGAAAAGTAAGTAGAAACAGTATGTGCGGGTGAGTTGTTTGTAGAAAGATGGAATCATGGCCAGGAAGTGGGATCTGTAATAAAGTCAATGAAGGTAGTCAGGAGAGCAAAGCCAAGACGCACTTCCACCAGCCCATTCGTATTGGCAGCAAGTGCACCACTGTCCATAAGGGAATGCAGGGCGGCCAGTCGAGCATCGGCAGCACGCGCCCGCCCCCCGTGTGTATGAAAAATAACACCTAAAATGAGAAGATGTGCGGTGAGTGCTAATGTGAACGTGTCCGTGGCTTTGGGCCCAGGAATTGGCGATGCCTGTTTTCCCGCCAAGCATGGGGGAATAGAGTCATCATTCGGTTGGGACTGAGATTGAGAGAAAGCGCTGCTATGTACGTCCTGCGCTGTTATCGAGTGGGACCTCATTAAAGCCTCGGCAGTGTCTGGCCTTGCCTTGTCGGCTTCCTGACGTCTCCCTTCTTCCACGTGGAAAACTAGTTGCATGGCCATTTCCGCGACTGAGAGCGCATCATCAACCAAATCCCACACGCCAGCACCAACCAAGGCCCTAACACGCAAAACTGCTGCCAAATCTTCAATGGCTGTATGTTTGTGTTGGATAGCGAGAACGGACAGTGCTGTAATGCTCGTGAGGGCAGCTTGCAGTTCGGGTGTCGAGGAAGCAGCATGATCCGATGCACCAGCTGCAGAAAGTTGCGACGAAGTCAGGTGCGCGATGAGGGCCAAGTGGGCGGTGTACACAACAGAAGGTGGGTCGGATGACATGAAGGATGCTATAAGTCTTCGCAACAATGCGCGCGCATATTTTGTGTTGTTACTTTGGAATGCGAATTGGGCATTAAGCAGCGAAAGGTGGTGGCGAAGGGGACGAAGGGAAGGATGCTAGAGAGAACCCACCAATGAATTCACACGAACTTGAATATATGCGTGGATCATTTACCTTTTGAGCAATGAGCAGCTGTAGAACGGATTTCGTCAGCTTTTTACGGAAAAAAACATGACCTTGGACGCACCCCCTTTCCGATCGCTTTCTCAGCCTTGTGGAGTAGAACGTGTGAACGCAGGAAGCATTCAACTGATAGATCACTCACTTCTTCTTCAATCCCGTTCGCCCACGCGTGTTCTCCAGTGGTTGTGAACCCACTGTTGATGACTCTCAGTCCAACTTCGGCTAGACCGGTCCAAGCCCGACACTCCACGTCCGGGGTGAGCGTTTTCAGCTCAAGACACGTTCTCAGAGCTCTTAACGACAAAAAGAGTGAGAGTGGATAGTGTTCGTGACTCGGAGGATGCGCCAACAGTGCTGGAAGCGCAAGAAGAAGCACCGGAGGGGGCAAAGGTCGGAGAGTCGATGGATCGCGTGAGGATGTTGTCAAATGAGGATGTGTCTCTGACGACTCCACAACATCCTCATCGTGATCTGTGCGCGGTCGTTTATGTGGACGAGGGTTACGGTCGTCCATCTCGAGGAGATCAGAGAAGTTGCAAGACGTGACATTCAAGGAGCATGTCACGCGTAAATGGGGTCGTGACATTTCGCGTTAATGTGACGCCAATCACGTGGCCCCTTACACTGAATCCATTCAACTCTGTCATGACGCTATACCTTGCAAGTGGCCACAAATCTCAGATTACCGGAGGCATTGATCCCTAGTCTATTGATGCAGGTAGTCTAATGCGCATCCCTCAAGAGCCATGGTGTCATATCGATGACTACAATCTCGTTCACATAGGCAGGTATTCGTGTTGTCTCTGGGAGTAACACCTAGGCATTATGGAATAGACCACGGCCACGAACATTCACCCCAACGATGACCAATCCAATCAGAACCAGCTATTTTTCGACATCTGCGTGCTGGTCGAATCCATGTCCAGAGAATTCCTACTTTCCCTGACGAACTAAATGTACGTGTTAGCGTTACTCGGGGGAGACGCGAGCGCTCCCTGGGCGTTTATCTGTCTTTCTTCAGTCCAGCAAAGAGGGGTTGGTACTTTCCTGACCGCTGCATGGGACATACATAGTCTATGCTAGGTTGCAGGTCTACGTGATCGCTGTTAGGACAAGGTTGATATATTTCAGCGACAAACATGCTACTAACCCTTCTTGAGTTCGGATTGTTGGAAGCCATGAATATCTTGCGCAAGGATTGATGCTATAGCCAGACACGCAGGCTCCCTCTGGAGTCTGGCTGCCCCGGACCTGACACACCTCAATCAATTGGCTGACAAGCTGGTGAGCAAAGACGCGTAGGAGTGAAGGTAGTTTAGTTTGCCCCAGGTTTTGATAGAGGGCGGAAGACGGCTGAACGATTTGGAATAGCTAGGATCCTCGCACGTCTATTACAATTCCAAGCGTGATTCTGGGATGGCACTTGGCGACACGGGCGCCAATGATGGCGATGGATATGGAGTGTACGTGAGATCCCCGCGCTCTTCGGTCACTATTGAAAGGCCCAGAACCGTCTATATCAAAGTCATGGTTACCTTCCGGCGCTCGACGTCAACAGTAGTGGACTGCGAGATTGTTTGGAATGCATTCGCATATAAATAACCCACTGTACTAGGAGTTACTGACACACTATAGGTCCGGAGTTAGTCGAGTTCGCCGGATACAAACCACGGGATTACGGATCGATGGCAGAGATAAATGGTGATATTGACGAGGCCTCACGTAGAGACAAACAGTTTGCGCCGAGTGTTGTCTTTGGGCCCGGGGCAACGACCCATCATCGGTATAGGGGACCGCGTGACCTCCGCTGCACTGCATACAGGGCCTAGGCTAGCGTATATCAGGTGTCGCGGGGCTACGGATAGTTCAATACTGACCGACGTCCTAAGCGAACAACAATAGTCAACCAGTTTCGGCACGTACAGGCGGCGAAAGCTCGTTGGTATCCGAAACATGCCAACTTGAAACTGCTAGTATCTGTAGCCGTGAGGCTCGGGTATGGGCCTGCTGTTCGCGAAGTGTCCAATCAGCTGCGATCACGGCGGTTAGAATGACACGTACATGGTTGCGTGGGCCGATGTTCGCCCCATCGAACGTTCCCAAGCGAACAGCACTGGGTGCGAGGCAATACCTCAAAAACAGATGTACCCAATCATTATTGGACTAATAGTAACCTCTAACACGTGGACGAGTTGCGGATCTTGCCAGTCCACAGGTTTCGTCGGATCTTGTCACGTCCTACTTGCTCCGCGGCATCATAGACGAAGACCGGTCGGTAAATCAACCATCTCTTGTCTCTCTTCCGGTCACTAGACACTACTGGACAGCCCTAGCCCTAGCATAACCCTGAGTCCAACAACTGTCAGCCGTTCGACTGTCGCGCATCTCAGTTTCAATGCCACGGATCATCGATCATCCATGCGTCGCTCTCTTGTATGGTCCCCGGGGGAGTACCACCGATCTCACGAAAATATGTTATCAGGACTTGCAGCGGCCCAAGGAGAAAGCCGGCCTCTCAAAATCAGTCGGGCGCCATGGTCATGTGTCCATGCGGAAATCATCCATCCATCAGACATTCCTCTCTTCTTCTGATATTGATAGACAGATACATACATACTACGACTGATACGCTTGGTGCATCAAACCCTCCAACACTCAAGGCTATTCGCAGCTCGGTCAAAGGGGAATTCTCCGCGCCAGATCGCGACGTCCCTGCTACTTTCTTCCACATTCGCCCATAGTTTTTTTATCGTCTCCCGCGCTGTCCCAACGTCATTCACACGTCCTCCGTCGAGTTCTTCCTTGCAGCTCTGGTGAGGTCAATGAGCACGTGCGAAATTCACAGCGCGTTTCCATGGACCCACCTGGATGGCTTGGCAGATGTCCGTATCAATGACAGCCAGGGTATCTGCCATAGGCCCCTGTTGTTCCCACCTCAGCCCGACCGTTGCCTTCACTACCGATGAGAGCAGTCCGAGTGAAGAGAAGCCCATTCCAGCCCCATACAGCGAGCGGGCCCGGGAGAGGACATTTTCGAGTTCACTCGTAGGAACAGCATGGATACCGTCTAGCCCGGTAGCAAATAGTCCGTTTGCAGTTGCTATCCGTTTTGCGTTAGTCTGGCGGAGTCGATTCCGTGCTGCCGCGGTGAACGACGCAGCTAGACTGGGCGTCCCCGTTGCGAGCAGGGTCCTTGTGATGGCGCGGAGACTGTCCGTGTTGAGGGTGTAAGCGCACGTGCCATTGTCTGGATGTCAACGAGATACTTGCTCCTCGATGGTAGCATTCGCTATCAGTGTGTCGACCTGCAGCTGTGTGGCAATCGGAATACGTGAGTAATGGGGAGCTACGTACCATGAGATTGCTGTAGCACCATCATGGGTGGAGCTCAGCTAAAACAATATGTGACCTGAAAAAGCTGGGGGCGTACACATGGCCCAACGTCTTTCCATTGGTATCTTGAGGATGGGAGGTGATCGCGGGCATTTTGGAAAACCTGTGGATGGATCTTTTGGGCGCGGGGCTATAAGAAGGACCGCCTTGGTTTGATTTAGTTAACACCGCTGGTTTTGGACCGGATATATCAGCTGGGTCCACAGGGCTTCTTCATGTCAAGAGGAATACCAAAAATTGTACACACTGAGGTAACGTGGATCGTAGATCAATTCCATCTTGAACAGCCTAACTTCCGGCAACATCGATGCGACAGAACCCATTTACGCTCGCATCGTGTCAAACGGTCAGCTTTTGTTTCACCGAGCATATACAACTTCCGACAAACGAATTTTACTCCCTTAGCTCCATTCCGTTACCCCTAGGTCCATTCAGTTACGTTTCAGACTGAGTCTGAGCCTAAACCTGTGCTCCCCGTCGAACCTGAGCAGTTGCCATTTCATCATGCCCTTTCCTGCTGGTACTAACTTGATATAAGCGCTCCTGTGCACACATCGTCAATTGGGACGGAGTTTGATCAATGGCACACTATAAGTGGCCTCTTCATGCCCGTATATCTCGCTTGAACTCCGGAATCCTTTGAGTTTTCTATCATGCCCCGGCCAGGGTCTTCTTGCTCCGCCAGAGAAACGTTTGTCCTTGGCCCGTTTGTTGTTCCGAGAATATGGGTCGGTCTGTGGCAGCTCTCTAGCAACGCCTGGGGTAGCGCGCCCGCCGCTAGAATCCGCCAGGGGATGTCTCGGCATGCCGAGCTTGGCTACAATGCCTTTGGTGCGAGCGTCTCCTCAAGCTTGTCATCGTGGCCTAATCGTTACTCATGCCAGATATGGTGCGAAATACCGATCATCTCCTTCTTTGCCTCTTCTTACAGATCCATTTACATTTTGTCCTCGTGGATATCTCAAGGGTAATTTCGATCGAGTTTATCATCCCCGACTTGTCGCTGAATTGACGCGCAGCCGATCACTATGGGAGTGCCGAGATTCTCTTTGTGCGTTAACCTTTACTTGGTTCCGTCCCCAAGATGCGAGCCACTATCCCAGGGACAGTTCAGACAGTCATTGCCATCAACCACGCCCGTCGTTGGCGCCACAAAGTGGTGTGTGTTCAGCCCCACTGAGCCAACACGGGCAGTCGTCGAATCAGCAGTGCGCGAGCGCATGAAACGCATGCGGAGCCAATCCGTCGATTTACTCCAGGTGTGGCGCATTTCGGTATCTTTCTCCCCTCCGTTAACGTGATCCATCCCCATCGCCGTTTGTTCAGTTTCATTGGCAAGATTATTCTGATAAAGGCTATCTAACCGCTCTCCAAATCCTCCAAGATCTTCAACATGAGGGACTGATCTCCGCGGTGGGGTTATGTAACTTTGACGCGATCCGTACAGATGAGATCTGTACGCAACTTGGCCCGGGCTTCATCGTCTCCAATCAGGTGCAGGTAAAGACCGAGCGCCACCAAAGCCTTGGTGCCCTACTCATGGATTCCGCATAGTTTTCGTTGATCGACACGAGACCATTGCATGGTATGGCAGACGTATGCGAGCGCCACGGTGTGAAGCTCCTCACATATGGTACGCTCGTAAGTCATATTCGGTGCAATATCAGATTAGCCGTCATTCATTTGTATTTTCTGCAGTGTGGAGGTTTCTTGGCAGACAAATGGCTTGGTCAGCCAGAGCCCGATCTCTACGCCGGCAACTTGACACCTTCACAACGCAAGGCAAGTCTAGTCCCCACTCGATAACACATGTCTCGCGTATCCCACAATGCTGTCCTTCCCATTCTCGTCATTTCCTTCCCATTCTTGTCATTTTATTCCATGCGTTTCTTTACTCTTCTTTTTTGAGGTGCAGGCTAATTATATTATCATCATTCAGTATCTCGACGTCATTCTGAGAGCATGGGGCAACTGGGGACTCTTCCAATCTCTCCTGGCAGCGCTCCGCACCATCGGCGATCGTCACGGTGGAGTGAGCATCGCCAACATTGCCACCCGCTGGGTGCTCGATCATCAATTTGTGGGTGCTGTCATCATAGGTAACGACGCAACCAATCTTCCCTTGCCTTCGTCATCAACTTACGAATTTTTACTTTCTGTTTTCCCGTTGGTTTTTCGGTCCGATATTTTTCTAGGAACTCGATTGGGCGTGTCGGAGCATCCCGATGATAACCAACACGTCTTTGATGTGACGTTAACAGATGAAGACAGGAATGAAATCGAAGCGGTCCTTGCACAGTCCAATGGCCGTCACATGATCTGCACGATTGGTGACTGTGGTGCCGAGTACCGCTAAAGTACGGTGGAAAGAAGAACAGTAAAACACATCCTGTCTTAGAACAGGCAATGATGTACCATTGTCGCCACTTTTACGGGTACACAGGCTTGATCATACCAAGAAGAGTCTAGGCCAGCTTCTAATTCACACGATTGGTTTACCCTGTCCTGCTATGCACAAAAATAGTCTGAGGTAAGGCACAAAAATGATGGTTCAGTAATGATCATTGCCACAAACGTCATAGTGGATCAGACTACAGGCCCATGTCCATGTGATATGGATGGAAGGAAAGAGGGAATGTGATGCTTGCTAAATGGAACTTTAGTAATGAACGGAGCGGGTGATTTGGCATGGGATGATACGAATGTTTGGTAATGCATGGTCCGTTGAAATGGTGAACAGAGAAACAATAATATAAAAGCGCATCACCGTCATAGTCGGCTGGTGTGGGACGCCATCAAGTCACTGGATAGGCGCTGGATGGGCTGCAACTTCCTCTTCACGTCTCGTAGAATAGTGGTCTTTGGGTGCCAATCTCGAAAGGCATCTCGTAACGCCACGATTTCATCGGAGAAAAGACCGATGACCCTATCATTTGCGATGAGATCACGGAGCGCCCACGGAATCTATGCTCGCACAGTTAGTCGATCACCGAACTGGACGGAACCAAGACGCACTTCGTAATCGTTCTGCTCAGCCAACGCATTAAATGGTTCCTCATCAAGCTCAACCTGTGTTCCAGAACCATTGTCAGTGAGGAACAGGTAATTTATCGCCAAGCTGTAGCCGGTGATGAGGACCGGATCACGGTAACGTTTGAAGAAGCTTACGAGTATGTGGCACGTTCCTCGTATGGCGTCGAGTGCCCGATACCATTCAGTGATCCCGCAGTGACCTCGGATAGATGAGTCAGAAGCCCGCCATCAGAAAGGCCTGCATTTCGGATGCGAAGAAGTAGGACAAGCAAGTGCGCGAGAAAATCAGAGGGGCTATGAGATTTAGGTGAGGCAATCGTAATCTGTTCAAGCGTGATATCGGTTTCTACGCACTGATATGCATCTTTGTCGATGTACAGCGCACGTAAAATCAATGGATGGGACACGGAAGTAAACAGGCCCGAGTACAGCCCTACGACCTGGTCGTTGAGTGACGCGATATAGACCATCTTTGTCTATGTGATAGATTAATTTCTGTGGGCTGCGCACACAGCAACACCTAAGATACATACCCCATTCTTCAGAACATTTCCAAGAGCTCTTACGTAGTCCCGGGATAAGTGACTCTCCGTGTTCTAATATGCCAAAAGATGTTTAGATGAAAAAGTACACGATGTTCCTGAACCTGAAAGAACCGCACCTGGAACTCAAAGAGTTCTCTCGCAGCCGTGGATTCAAAATACTAGGCGTTACCATGAGCTGGGTAGTCCACGACAACGGGATCACGTAACGTGCCTGGATGTATGGTTGCACTAATGAGCTAGTGCTCAGATATCGCAACGGTCCAAGATGGATCCCACAGAGTGCCAGACAGCAAATGCGCTGTGGGGGCCGCACGAATGAGACCGATCCAGAGGCGATATCACTTGCGGGTACAGATGGGTCGGCGTTGAGCGTCGTTCGAATATGGCGATCAGAGATGAGGCGGTCCAAGAGGTGTGTTGAAACCACGGATCCTTGGGAATGAGTTACGACAAAAATAGCATCGGCGTCATGAAGATCATCCATCCATTCCTCGTTACCAATCAGGTTTTGGTACAATCTGTTTAGGGTGATGCGTCATGGAGACAAAAGCGACATCATAAGACAAGTGATGACTTGCCTCTCAACACGGCGACTGATGGTTCCTTCTCCTTCCAAAGGTATCTTGGTCACCTTATCCAGCTTCACCCCATGTTCCTTCTGAAACAATTCCAAAGCGTCCACGATCCCGCTTACAAGCTTGGCACTTGTCCCCGTCGGCTGAGTAAGAGTTAACCAGCGATTTACGTGCACTACGGCGTACTAACCTCGCCGGCCAGTGTGCGCAAAACGGTCCCTTCGATCAAGTCCCGTGAGCATGACTTTATATTGCATCCGGACGGCGACCCACCAGGAAACCATCCGTGGACACCAATGACAACTACTCTCTTGCATCCTCTGAGTACATCTACGGCATCCCCTCTACCAAGCACGTCCCACGTTCGTGGGAGAGCTTTGTTGTACGGCGAATGTACGGTTTCCTTTGCTTTGCCTTTACCCCTGCCTGAAGGTGCCTCGTCGCGGGAAAATAAAACCCCGCTAACAAGTTGTAGAGTCTTTGACAGAACAGATGGAGGTTCACGAGGCATTGCCGATCGCGGCAACGTGTGAAACGTATCGTGCCAGGTGGGAAGAACATGATTTGGCGGGTGTGGTGATGTTGGGGTCTTGATGCTGGATTTTTTGGATGGCGAAGGCGATGGCTGTCGCCTCAATGCGTCATTCGCGACGGATTCTGGCTTGGGTGCAGTGTGAGGTATGGGAGGACGTCTATCATTAGTTTTCCTAGGGGCCGGAGATGAAAGAGATGCGGCGTCTATTGAGCGCGATTGTGACTGAATAGGAGGTTTGGTGACCGGAGTTGATGGAAGCTGGGTTGCTACAGGCGTTGATAAAGAGAAGGAATTAGATTCAGAAGGGGCCATTTCGTCATCTATCTCCATGACCTCCATTTTCCGGTCTTCTTTTTCTGTTATCGATTTCATTGCAATTGCCCTTGCGGTAAAGAAGGACATCCAGCCTGCATGATTCGCCGAAAGTACAGACTGGATAGGGTTGTTATAATCAACCGATCCACTAGCAGACAAATCCTGTGGAGAGTGTGATGTCCGATCTGGAACGGAGTGATCTTCATGGTCTCCTGCAGATTGTTTCTCCTCGGTCTCTGACCCCACCAAAAATTCATGTGGCGGATCTTGTTGAGAAGTCGAACTTGTATCCGGAGAGACCGCGGTAGTCACGGCTGATGATGACTGGTACCAAGACCAGGGTGCGTACCATGCGGGGCCAAGTGGAATTGTAGCACCATTTGCGTCCTGGGTGGAAAGTAATTTCGTGCCATCGGGTAGCAAATGTTCCTCAGTGCCGACATCTGAATCCAAATCCACCCGAGCCTTTGTCTCGACTTCTGGCTGTGTTGGCACGTGAAGGTATGGCTGTGAGCTTTCGCTGGGACCGGGGGTACGTGGCCTTTCGGGTGCTGTCGAAGGAACAGAAGTACCCACAGACTGGGACTGCGCCTTATCTTGTGTACTTGAAACTACCTGAGCAGCAGGGGTGCTTGCATTCCATGCCAGATACGACCACCACGTATCCGTGCGAACCTCGGTCGCTGCGCTCGACTGAGTGAAAGATTGATCATCGCATTTTGAAACATGTGCGGTGGAGGTCAAATAATTTGGTTCTGTCACATTTATCGATGCGGATTTCAGGGCATTTCCGGAATCTATCCAACAGGCGGTGATGAAATAAATTTGTTTATAATATGAAAGAAACGTCCATACCTGGCATGGTAACCAAGGATCCATTGGAAGCCTTGGTAGATGGATCCTGTGGAGGTACGGTAGCCGTGATCTCGGGTTGAGGCTTGGATTTGCTTAACACGGGAAAGCTCAAGGTGAACATGCTGGCCGCCACATTATCCGCAGTAACAGGGGGACTCGTGGCCGCCTGACTTTGGGGCACGGGAGAATCTTCCGATGAAGAGCCCGGTGGGGACTGAGAAACTGGTAGTTCCCCGCATGCCGAAAAACCATCAACCTTGTTGAATGCGGGACGTAGGGTTCGTGATGAGGCGTCTTTTGGAAAAAACGAGGGCTCGGCACGGGGAGTAGCAGTGGCAAAAGTTGAGTCTGCTGGTTGAACGGCTTCAGGTGCAGCAAGGTTAGGGGTGATTTCAGATGAGATAGGATCAGCACCCGGCGGTTGTGAATTCCCCTCGACTTTGACCTCGGCGATGGCAGCCACCTCTTGGGACGACCAGTAGAACGAGTTGAACCACGAGCGTTTGTTAGACAAGGGATGGGATGGGGCAGGGTGTTGCGAAACAACCTCCAGGGAAGTCTTAGTGGTGGGTTCGGGTTGATCGACATGAGGGTCTGCAGAAACGTGGTCCAGAGTGGGAGCAGCCGAGGTGACTTGGTACCATAAATCAATTGAGTGTCATTCGTGAAGAAAGTAATGATCGCACCCGACACTGATTGGCTGGACTCATTCACAACGTTTAGAGTCGGAGGCGACTGAGGGGAGTCGTTAATGGCAGGAGAAAGTTCGAGGCTCTCTGAGGTGGACATTAGGTTAGGTTCAGACTGAGAGGATTCTTGAACAGGCGGCATGGCTCTACGTAGAATATCGGGTAGATTGTCAGCTGCAGCGGGTAGTGAACGTGTCTGTTGGGGTTCTGCGACGACAAACGAGATGGAGGGTGGAAGAGAGGTGTTGTGGTGTATGAAGGTGGGAGGTTTCCAACGGAAGGAGGAAGAGGACATTCGAACGAGACCAGTTAACCTCGAGCAGACTCTGCCATCGACCAACTGCCAGGAGCGCACGCAGCAGCTTCACGTCCGACAACACTCTGTACGTCAACAGCTATTATTTAGTCACGTGACAGGATGCACGTGCGTGACAGATTCCTCGATTTAACCATCGTTATACGCTAAGTAGCTCAAGCTTGTATGAAATAGTGATAATATACATCTACGTCCCTACTAGATAAACTAGGTAAACAAAAGAGAAAGCGAAGGGTATACACAGGGAAAACCAGGGGGCTGCTCAAAGCAGACTCTGGGAGAGGACGCGATAAACCAACCGCACGCACTAACAGCAACACATTCAGAACCCAACGGCGCCGAAAGCAGAAAAGGGGAAGCAAGAAAACAAGAAAATTTGGGCATAGAGATCATAGTTCTTCATCGCTCATAGCATAGAGGCTTAATGTGGCCATATCTCCGAGATGCATTTCATGTTCAGGTCGGAGTTGGAGGCTCGACGGGGATCCTGGAATCTCCGTCAAAGAGAAACTGGCAATCGTCGGCGAGATGTTCCTAGTCCCAGACAGGGCGTGCGTGTGTGCATGCGCCGCGTGGAGTCCCACTACGCTGCTACTGCTGTTGCACAGACTCGAACGGTGTGGAATGCCACCCACCAAGGTTGGAGATGGAGGAGTGGACAAAGGTCCGGTGCGATCGTGCATGGCTTCTTCAAGCATCAGCAACGACATGTTCTGCGGCACGTTCGGGAAGACAGACGACGTTGTGCTTGCGCGCCGTCGACGAGGACGAGGCGCAGCAACTGTCACCGGCACCGGGGAGTCGCCACGCGAAGGCGATGTCGCTCGCGATGATTGGGGACTTGGGCAATCAGCAGACTTTGCAAACCCATTCGTGTGCACGTGGCTGAGCGGGCGCTGAGTAGCTGGTCGACGGGGGGAAGGTAACCGCAATGAACGATCATGGGGGGACCTGGAAAAAGGCCCCGAAGGTGGTGCTCGTGGTGGCAGTACGCCAGAGGCGAGCCGGTGAATTTGGGTTCGCATCTCGTCCAGTTCGTCCTCCAGGACTCGAATGCGGTCCCGGAGCTGAAGATTCTCTTCCCGCAGTGTCTTGGTTGTTCGCTGCGAATCGGACAGTGCGGAGAGCAGTGCTTCAGTTTCAAGATCATGCTTCTCCTTCATCATTTGGATTGCGGCCTGCTGAGAAGAGGATGCGGCGGATATCGACGTCGGCGCCGTGGATCCCGAAAAGGTTGTACGAGGAGCAGAAAATGTGGGACTACCCCATGTGACACCACCCTCAGAGGGTGTCACTCCACGAGACACGCTACCGCTGCGTCCCCAAGAAGATGTCGACGCAGCCTCGGAGAACCCCATCCTAGAAGGCACGAAACGGTCCTCCCGGTCACTGTGACCTCGCAGGGAAGCATATCTATTCGCTCCTGATCCATGTCCATCTCTGTCGCCGTCCAGGAGACCAGCCGCAGCAAATGCTTTCACCGTCCTTGGTCCAAGCCATTCCATGGCAGGGGGTCTATTGGATAACGAGGACGAGGGTCGTATTGGAGATGTCGAACCCGACGTGGGGGAAAGCCGTGCTTCTTCGACACTCATACTTCGTCTGCGGGTAGAGAAGAGGTGTGGTCGTCGTCGCTTGTTGACTTCCAATGGGCCACCAAGGTCGAGACTTGGACGCGGGCCGAGCTGGCGAGCAGGATCTGAGGCAGAACGGGGCGAAATTTGGGACAAAGCCTTCTCGCTGGTGGAAGATGGATCCGCCAAACGCGAAGTTCCAGGGGCATAGGAAGATACCTGCCGATTGGGTGTGGCAAGGCGGGAACTAGCAAGTTTGCGAGGTGCCATGTCTGTCGATCCACGGGAGCTTGCGGACGAGGGTCCTTGCGAAGAGTGTGATTGAGACGACAGTGGCGACGGCGGTTGATGACGCCTTTTAGGCGGAGCACGCAGCCCAGGGGGCGTCGAAGTCCCCGATGATGAGTCACTTGTGGTTAAGGCAGGTGGTGCCGTTGTCACCGAACGCATGAGACGCGGGAGCGAGGACGGTGAGCCTCGCGTAGGGTTGGCACGGGACAAGGAAACCGTACGCCTTGTCGGCGACGACTGTATCATGGCAGGAGATGGCGATGAAGGGATGGCAAGACCCAGACGATGAGAAGGTGACGATCGAGGCGGGATCCCGTCCCCGTTTGGCGAGCGGAGCGAGGGGTTGGACACTGGATGGCTAGGGCTCCGCAAATGGGTGGGAGATGGAAGACGACTAGGAATGGGGGATTTGCCATGTATTCTGTTTGGGCTAAGAAGCTGAGCGAGGTCTGGATCTAGTGCGTCAAAGTCAAGCACGTCCCCATCTTCATCCCTGGCTGATGCAACTCTTGGAGTGATGAGAGATAGATCATGTTCATCCACATCGCCTTCCACCACGATACCATTCACGCCTTTCAACCATTCGCCAGCTGTAGTCAAGTCCTCTACCTTGAGGGCATCCATCACTTCGATGGCTAGCTTGGAGGTTGACAAGTCGAAAATGGACGCTTCTCTTGATTCAGGAGGCAGGAAAAGACTTTTGCTTTTATCGTTCTGTTCAAAATTGAATGGGGATGTGGGCGTGTCATCGTCGACATCCTCGTGTGTCCCATTCCCTAGGCAGGGAATGTGCTTGGAGATACCCGAGTTTTCAGCCTCAATAATAGTGGAGAGGTCGGCTCCCAATGGCGGGCCGGATGATGGCAGAGGTAGAACTAGATTCGAATAAGAAAAGGGGGGACTTTCAGAAGATCAAGAATGCATACCGTACTGCTCTTCGCTCGCTAGTGACGAGGGACTGGTGTCAGAGTCGGACCTGTTGACGTCGCGACTGCGTTTACGGGCCATCATCTCTTCCTCAAAGTTCTCGCTGGGTCTTGCGATGGAAATAACCGGTGTTTGTTCCGCCTCTTGTGGACGTGAGTGAGTCGCAGAGTTCTTTCTCTCATTTGCTATCCGTCGTAGAGATCCAAAATTGACGATGGATGGTCTTGAGGTATGAGCGGGGATGGTAGGTGAGTTTGTCTTGGCTGGTGCAAAAGGGAGCAAGTTACGAATCGAACGAAAAGATGGGATGGAAGATTGAACGGAGGTTTGTGGTAGGGTCAAAGGTGCGGAGGTGGGGGCGGGTGTGTGCTGGCTGGTGCTCTCTGATTTGCGACGAAGCTGTGAGACAAGAGACGTCTGCGAAAGAGGAAAAGTCGATGAAATGGAACTACGAGAAGGGCGGGGGGTGACGACCGGTATGGACGACTGAGAGGCTGAGCGTTGGACGGAATGGTCGACCATTTTGAAGCCAAGAAGGCTCCAGAGAATCAGAGGCGCGAGAGGGGACTGCTGCGGTAAACGGTGAGCATGCAGGGGAGAAGGCCAGCTTCGAGACGGTCCCAGACTTTCTCGTCGTCCACACTTTGCTCCACGAAACTGGCCGACAAACTTTCATTGTCACCTGCCTTTTTCGTAACCGATCAATTACGCGACACCGCCACAGAGCCAATCAGAGACCCACGCAGTTTCAATGGAACACCATCATGGCTTGCATGAGTTATTCGGGCACAGCGTCGTCTTTGTCTTCCTTTCACTACGATGCGTCGCCTTGAATCATACGTCAAAATCGACCCGTGGTACTCGAAGACTGATAGAGGACAGGGGCATTTCGCTTTGACTTCGCTGATTCCACTGCAGCCTAGGTTCAACATCCACAACGCACGCCATCATACATGCGGCGATGAAGTAGCACACACACACTAGTGCTCGCTGGTGTAGGTGACGGGTGGCTCTATCCTGTTACGTTATCACTTTTCCATATTTGAGCACGGGAGCGTAGTAGTACCCACGTTCGCTTGCAATTCGACATTGAACCTGGTAAGTAGGAAATTTTCTATCTAAAGTGTGTTGTAACTCTCAAAGGTTTTAGGTTGGCTGTAGCATGGCCTCTTTCTTTCGGATTTACAAGTCTGTCAAAAGTTTCACCGTCAGCTGTTCGTTTTCTCATTCTGTTGTAGTGCAGCCTTGATTCATCGACCTATGATGGCCCAGTCGGCCACTGCAGCTTTTCTATTCGGTGCAGGTGATGTGATCGCACAGCAAGCCATCGAACGTCAAGGAAAGAACCATGATGTGCGTTTTTGTCAACATTACTCGATTGATCCTGACACCGCTGTTAATTACCTTAGATCATGCGAACTGCTAGACTGACATTCTATGGAGGTAGTCTTTCCCATCTTTGCTTTAATGAGAATTTTCGGTGTTGATTCGCTCGACAGGCGCCCTCTTTGGCCCTGTGCTGACAAAATGGTACCAGCTTCTCAACCGCATCAAGTTCGCAAGTCCGACGAGGGGCGTGATATATCGCGTGGGTTTTCCCTGCAGTCGTCTTTTCACGGTACTTGACGCATATGGGATCAGGTATTTCTCGATCAAGCTCTACTGACTCCAGGTACGCTTCGCACTAAGTATATTATTGGGATCATTCACTCCCGTCAGTTGCCGTTGGATTTTTCTTTGGTACCATGAGTATCTTGGAAGGAAAAGGTATATCTGGTGCCACGGAGCGTATTAGTGAGGTAAGTTCCATGCTACTCTGCATATCCTCATCTCATTTTTCTTGTGTCGTTCCTAGAACTACCAGCCTACATTACTGCGTAATTGGTAAGAGAAGCGTCCAGTATCAAACCTCCTCTCTCATTCTAGGTTCCCAGGGGCGTCTTCATCCCAGCGCAGATCATCAACTTCTCTGTCGTACCTCATCATCTCCGCTTTGCCGTCGTTAGCGTCGTTAGCTTGTTCTGGAGTATGTGACTCCAAAGTTTAGGGATGGACCTCTCATCATTTCTGTACAGATACCTATCTTAGTGCTGTGAATGCCCGGACACAAGAAGATAAGGGCGACCGCATGGAGTAATCTCACATCGTAGACTTCAAGTGTTCTAAGGTTGTATATCCCGTAGAGCTCAAGAATACCCACATTTCATGTAATTACTTTTGCCTCACTGATCAGTCAATTTCGTCGCTGCAGTGATTCATGCGATCCTCAGTGTTTAGGTGCACATCTAGGTACCTAATGAGTGCACGAGTGCTGGTTTGTACAGTACGAGAACAATTAGCCTTTGCCTCGGCACCAGTTCCCATAGTAGTACGACCGCTGAATAATCACACCAAGTAGAAAGATAATGATATTCCCTGACAACGTTCGGTAGCCCACCTCGTTCTGGTGACAGTTGGATTTTCGAAATCTGTTGCAACGCGTGACTTGTGTATGTTGAGGCGGAGACGACGAGTAAAGTGAGTCCGAATAGGATATTATTCATTTGCTCTAGGAGTTTGGCAGGTGCCGGTTGGCAGAAGTGTCTATGAACGCTGGGCAAACCAAGTCGTTGTCTCCCTGTGGTGAGCAGAATCCTTCATATACTCATTGAGCATTGCAGCCAGAGATAGACTCCGCCGCCAGCGCGCCGCTGCAACCTGATACGTGTGGTAAACAGGATATCCTGCTGATGGAAGAGTCACGATTCTGTCAGATGTGATACGCCGTCTGCAGCATACCTATATAGACCCTGTCTTTAGTTTTGAGCTCGATGATGATGTGTTCGAGAGGCACTGACGTGGTTGTCGTACTGACGATTCCCATTGAGCAGCGACACGGCGACCGATTTTAATTCAACGGCCGGGTCCCTCCAAACCAAACTTTCGACGAGATGATCGTTCACATCCTACGCAGGGGAGACCGTTCAGCTTGCAAAGAGTGAGAATGTTGCAGTGACTCTGGATACCTGTGCCACTGGCAGCAACTCTCATTGCTGCTTACGGGTCGGACTCAGCAAATATTGCCGCTTACGAAAAGAACGTTACTCACCCAGTGCATGAAACGCCGAGCTGTAAGGCCGCCTCCCCTTTGAGCTCGTAATCCTTGATCACTGTTGCCAACGTTGCCCGCACCGGTTCAACCTATGGGCGCTAACGTTTGTTTCCAAACTTCACGAAGCAAGTCCAAAGTACCTGATGACACACGATCCGCAGGCTCAGCGCTCAATATCCCCTGCCAATTGTTCGTCACCGACGGCCATGAACCGCCCACCACCTTTTGTTCCAGAGGCATACAACTCTAGTGATGCTCTAGATGACATTCCTGGCATTCATTGGGCACTTCAGGAGTTCCTTCACTCTCGGATGCTCGAGTCGGAAGAGTATTGCAATAGCATAGACCCAAACAAGTGCGTCCTTAAAGTTATAAGCGTTGTTGATCCTCAACGTTCCCAACGTTTGCAGGGAGAGATTGTATTTCGCCACTGGTTATGGACTCATTCAGTGTGTCAAGGGCCTAATGTCATTCGAAGACAAGGTATGGGTCATAAGTACTCGCTTGCCTGTTATGATGTATATCGACAACAGGACCTACTCTCCGCCATAAATCACACAAGGCACGGCAACATCATCGCCTCTGCTCATCGTAAGCCTGGTCCATCGTTGGCAGGCCGTCTAGCTGGCTATATCGTTCCTGGGATGAGCAATTCAGGTATTGAGTGGATTGCACAGATGACACCAGTTGAGAGGCATGCAGAACTTGTATACGCTGAAAGTTTGTATGAAAAGGTATCCGCATACAAATTTCCGCTCTACGCTGACACTAACGCATCCACAGAGCTTACTTGGCATCGTGTACTCTGGGGATTGGCTTGCATTCATCAAGGAAATGTAAGTCCTTCTACAGTGAAAACAACTTGGATGTCGATGCCCTTGCTGCAGACTGAATATGCGCACCACAATGTCAGTATATCGGCAACTTGGACGATACCTCGAAGCAGCTGACGCAGCCTATGCCGCTGCCCATGCGAACGATAATGCATCCGGTGGGCTGCTTGAAGATCCATCTATTGATATTCATTTTCGTTCGGGCGTGTATCTGGGAGTTGGCTTGTCCCACCTCATTCTGTCCATGATGCCTGGACGGTTGTTGACCATCGTCGAGTTATTCGGCTATCGAGGCGATCGAAAGGAAGGCCTCAGAATGCTATATCGAGCGGGTGGATGGGATGCGAAAGGCGAGAGGGGTGTCATTTCTCAAGGCCAGTCTCACATCGTATTGCTCGGAATATCATTGTCTGACGGCTGGTGATTACGCAGAGTCCGAGGGTGTTCGTCGTGCAATTTGTGACATGACATTACTTATTTTCCATCTCGTGTTATCTTCATACACCTTTGAAGGCGTTGAGGTGGACATGGCTCGCAGAATCGTAGAATGGAATTTAGAGAGATATCCCAATGGTACTTTCATTGTGTCTGTGGCTATCTTAAGAGCCGCTAACCTCGTCTTAGGCGTGTTTTTCCTTTTCGGTGCTGGTCGCCTAGCGCTTGCCCGTTCACAACCTCAACGGGCTCTCGAATACTATGCCCGCGCGGCAGAAGCTCAAACTCAATACCGTAATCTGCATCATATCAGCTGGTGGGAGAGCGCCATTGCCAATTTAGCGTTGTGGAATGTCGATTCCAGCCAAGAATGGTGGAGTCGCCTGCGTAAGGAGGCTACGGCAAGTTTCATTGATACTTGCCAAACAATGGACTCAACGGACCGCGTGAATAGTGGTCTAAAGCAACTTACGCATATGGAGAAGCGGCTTGCCTTGCGACCGTTGGCGATCGTGTTGGCGCCGCCCTGCTGATGGAGAAAGTGCCTGGGCTTCGGCAGCGGATAGCTGGCAAGAGTATACCCCTTGAGGTAGTCTTTGCAATCCGTTCGCTGACTCTTTCATCTCATTCATATCCTGCCACTTCTCATTGATAGAAATTTGCTGCTCGCAAGGCGCGCAAGTATTTGGCTCAAAACAATCGTCTCATCCTGCCAGCGCTTGAGCTCGCCTACGTTTTTTCTGCCATCGCTCATGCTCCTCACCAGGTCGTAGTCGAGCGCATGATTCCTCATATTTACGAAGCACTCAGCGAATTAGGTGTGCTCGAAACCAACTATCTTAACGGCATCGGTAGCTTCAATGGCAACGGTAACGCACGTCCAGAAAAAAGCAAGGTGGCCCAAAAGAATCATAGTAGAACAAGAACTAAAGCAGAAAGGAGGGAGGGATACTGGGATGACTTGTGTTTGGCGCGCTTCTTGGAGGGTGTCTGTTGGCGCTTTGTGGCGTATCCAGTGCGTTCATTCCTGTTTCACTAGATTCAGTCGCATCTGTATTTTGTTCCGCAAAACTGATATAGTTTATCTCAGGAGCCTGATGCTCAACTAGATGCGGGGGACAAGATCTCTGTTTCCACTGAAGAAGCTCGACGCAGGGCGGTGTTTGCATTTGAGGAGGTGTTCGACAATGGACCCCAGATAGAGCTCGACCATTACATCGTTTACTACGCTCGTGCGTTATGCTTTTGTTTTCTCACCACTCTCATCATTGGATGTATTGAGCATGTTAACAGATTTTGAGTATGGACGCCTCCTCGCACGCTCTGGCGATAAGGATGGTGCTAAAGCACAGTTCGACATGGTATTGAGTGGAAAGCCACTTGAAGTCAATGCTGCAGGACGCAAAGGGAAATATAGTCTTGAGGTGCGTTCTTTGTTCATTGTGGATGTGCGCTCCTGAGTAGTGCATCACAGAACGCCCTGCATGTTCGAGCGCATGCTGCTGCGGATGCTCTGGAACAGAATCGACCACTTTGAAATCGCATTGGTGGTTGGTGGTGGCATATTTATGTTCATTTTGTCTTGTTGATCTCTTTGTGTTGATGTGCTTTGTCTAATTTAGCTAGATACACCTTACATTTGTTTCATACCCTTAGATCTTGTTATTTAGTCTTGACATTATCTGCTGTGGTATCCTGCTGGACACTTTGTGTTCTTTCTATTGTAAGTTATTATTGATTTCTGGCAAGAATTGGTTATGTTAAAATGGTTAGGTTAGTTAGGTTAGTTAGTTAGGTTAGTTAGTTAGGTTAGTTAGGTTAGGCTGTGTTACATCCAGTCAATATTCCTTCGTTCGTGAAGGCAACGAAAGCATATCTCACGTTAGGTT